>CAJQZJ010010085.1:860221-890229 GCA_907164525.1 Lophiomys imhausi | reverse complement strand
TATATATATATATATATATATATATATATATATATATATATATATAAAACAAACTTATAAGCTGATATCCAAGAGTGTGTGAGCTATGTGGCATCTTACAGTCTAACTTTCTAACTGAAATTAAGACATTTTTTTCCTTTCATGCCAGTAGGAGAAGACCTTTGATAAATTATCATTTGAGATTTTTTTTAGGTTTTTTAAAAAATTATTTATTACTTTAAGTTACATCTCCATCACAGTGCCCTCTTTCAACCCCTCCCAGTCCCACCTTCCCACCTGTCCTCTCTCTCTCACACATCCTACTCCTCCAATGTGGAGAGTCCCTGCATATCAGCACCCCTCAGTTCAGCAGTCATATGAGGGCTAAGAGCTTTCTCTTGCACATGGGGGGGGGGCTACATGGTAGCATTCTTAAGGCAAATTGTCCCCTTGATAGGTAACAAAGTCTATGTTCCTGATCTTTTTGGTGTGTTGGTTATAGGATACTTACCCTGTAGTATATGGCTAAAATTCAATTATAAGTAAGTAGATGCCATGTGCATTTTTCTGAGTCTAGGTTAGCTCACTCAGCATGAGCTTTTCTAGTTCCATACATTTAACTATTAATTGCATGATTTCCTTTTTTTCTGATAGCTGAGTAGTATTCCATTGTGTACATGTACCATGATTTTTTTTTTATCCATTCGCCAGTTGAGGGATATCTTGGTTGTTTCTTATTTCTAGCTATTACAAATAACACTGCTATGAACATAGATGAGAATATGTCATTGTGGTTTGGTGAGGAATCATTTGGGTAGATACCCAGAAGTGGTATGGCTAGGTCTTGAGGTAGAGGTATTCCAGGAGTTCTAAGCTATTGCCAAACTGGTTGTACAAGTTTGCACTCCCACCAGCAATGGAGGAATGTTCCCCTTTCTCCACAGCCTCACCAGCATGTTCTGGCCTTTGAGTTTTTGATCTTAGCCATTATGACAGGTGTGAGATGGAATCTCAGAATAGTCTTGAGTTGCATTTCTCTGATAACTAAGGATGCTGAACATTTCTTCAAGTGTCTCTCAGCCATTAGGGATTCCTCCTCTGTGAACTCTTTGTTTAGCTCTGTTCCCCATTTTTTTATTGGATTATTGGATTTCTTGGCATTTAATTTCTTGAGTTCTTCGTAAATTATGAATATCAGCCTTCTATCAGATGTGGGGTTGGTAAAGATCTTTTCTCAATCTTCAGGTTGCCCTTCTGCTGAATGACAGTGTCCTTTGCCATACAGAAACTTTTCAGTATTATGAGGTCCCATTTATTGATTGTTGGTCTTAGAGCCTGAGCTGTTGATGTTCTTATCAGGAATTTCTCAATGTGATGATGAGTTTGAGACTTTTCCCCACTTTCTCCTCTATTAGATTTAGTGTGTCAGTCTTTATTTGAGGTCTTTGATCCACTTGGACTTAAGTTTTGTGCAGGGTGATAAGTATGGGTCTATTTGCATTCTTTTACATGTCGACATCCAGTTAGATCAGCACCATTTGTTGATGCTGTCCTTTTTCCATTATACAGTTTTGGCTTCTTTGTCAAAAATTAAGTGACCATAGTTGTGTGGATTCATTTCAGGGTCTTCAATTCAATTCCGTTGATCAACTGGTCTGTTTCTGTACCCATACCATATTGTTTTTATTACTATTACTCTGTAGTATAGCTTGAAATCTGAGATGGTGATACCTCCTGATTTTTTTTTTTTTATTGTACAAGATAGCTTTAGCTATTCTGGGTTTTTTATTATTCCATATGAAGTTGAGAATTTTTTCCAAGTCTGTAAAGAATTGTGTTGGTATTTTGATTGGAATTGCATTGAATCTGTATATTGCTGTTGGTAGGATAGTCCTTTTTATTTTGTTGATCCTATTTATCTATGAACAGGGGAGATCTTTTCATCTTCTGATGTCCTCTTCAAGTTCTTTCTTCAAGGACTTGAAGTTCTTGTCATACAGGTCTTTCATGTGCTTGGTTAGAGTTAACCCTGTTGAAAAAAAATAGCTAATATTATTGTCTAATCAGTTTTATATTATCTTTAATCAGTCAGTGGTGTTAATCCTTAACCCATCATTATAAATGAATACCTACAGACACTGTAGATGTTAACATGCCTAGGACTGGCCTCTTGTACAATCATAGCCCATCTAAGCTAGCTCTAATTCTAATACCCAAACATGACCCCTATACACATACATATCTTTGGATTATTATTCTCCATGCTAAGCCAATGTTTCAGGTAACATGGAAGGATCTTCCTTCATATACCCCATGGTGTGCCCTCCTTGTCTGCTCCTGGCTTCTTTCTGGCCTTCTTCTTCCCAAGATGCTCTGTCTCTCTGAAAAAGCCTGCACACCTTAGTTCTGCCTACCTCTGTCTTTGCCCAATCTCCAGGACTTAGCATTTATTTAATCAATCAGAGACAATTAAGTAACAGGCAGCAAACAGGACCAGTCAACATTTAGAATGCTTAACACCACCCCATCATTTCCCTCCTTTTTTTCTAGTAAAACGGCTAAAATTTTTTAAACTCATATAGTAAAAACAATAAGAACAAATATGAAATAATCAAGAAAACCATCTATAAAAGGTACACAATATAGTGTTTATTCTATTTGTATCAGGCAATCTTGAATAAGAAAAAAATCACCTATCTTGGTGTGTTTAAATTTCTGAACCTAAATAAATTCTATCATATATGTCTTCAACCCCATCAAAGACATAAGAAGGGATAAAGTCATTATTTGAGTAAATAGGAAGCACAGAAGAGCAGCTTCCAAAAAGAAATATGACAGTTTGTTGCCTAGACAGTTCCAAATATCTCTCGATACTGTTGGAGCATCATCTTCAGCCTTTTGGCCAAGAATATCTCACAGACATAATTGTGTGGCAGGAAATAAGGAATTTTCCATTATGTCTCTGCAGAATCAGGACATCACCTTACCTGCATTTAATCTCTGGTCCATCTTTGGACTGTATATAGTCTCTTGAGAGAGCATGGATATTTTTCCCCAATAGGAATTATCTCCTGTCTTTTTTATGCTCATTGTCTTCTTCCAAGTCAAATGGAAGCTTTCAGGAGTTGACTGTCTTAAGTCAAACAATTCTTAAAATAATAAAAACATCTTTAAATGCCATTTTCTGTATGCCTCTGAGGGTTTTGAAGACATCTATTATTTTATTTATAAATCTATCAACTATCTTCTATCTATCTATGAACAAACAAATTGTATATTTTTAACCATTTACTATCTGTTTAACATATTAAGTATATTTTATGATAAATTAAGACTAGTATTTGACATGATCAGAAGCTTGACTGTCTAGCAAATCAACCTGTATTACCCAGACTCCTAAATAAACTGCAATAACAACCCATAAAAAGATTAGAAGTAAACCTATACTTTTAAATGATTTGTATAGGCACAATACCTTATATAAGAGTTGAAATATAGAAATTATGTGTCAAAATATGAAATTCTATACTAATGAATCAAAATTAATCTTATTTTGTATCAATATACAAAATTCAATATACCAGTGTATCAAAAGATAACCTTATTTAAAGAATAACAATAGTTTTGAGTTTCAGAGCACATTCACTAATCTATCCTTATATCTTATCATTTCTATATTATATACATATATCTCCTTCTTTTACTTTTCAAGTCTTTCCCTCCTATATAAGAGAGAATGAAGGATAGAGAAAAGAAAAAGAAATAGAAAAGTTCTTGACTCTAACATCCTATACCTTGGTTAATAAGACCATTTAACAATTAACCATTCCCCCTAAATGACATCCATAACCCATCAAATAATTATAGAATCATCCTCCCCACTTTTTGGAAATGGGACATCACTCTCTTAAAACAGCTGCCTGCTGAATTGGGATGCAAAAACAAAAATTAGGAGTTCCAATAAAATGAAAAAAAAATGGTTACTCAATTTGATAGTAACATTTGTTGTCCAATCTCTAAGTGCTCAGCAATTTGAATGTCCTGAGCAGTTTGTAGTCTGAAGCTGGACTTTGGTTAGGAAAATTCAGGGCTTTATTGAAGTCCTGTCTGGAACAGTCTTTGAGGCTGGGCCATCTCAACAAGCTGTTTGAAGTTGTTCTGGATGCAGATTGTTGAGGAAACAGCTATTGAGGCAGTCTATGAGGCTGGATCTTTTGGGCTACTTGTATTGTCTTCTTTGGTGTCTGGTCACTTTGTTCTGAAAATATATAATTTCTCACAAGTAACATATAGTTCTTCAATTACCAATGCCTTGAATGTGCAGGATGCACAAATTAATTAAGGAATATTTTCTGTACTTTGAACAGAAGAAAGACATTTGTTAGTCTCCATTCATGCCATAAAAAGATGGCATATAATAGCATTACATATATATGCTATATAATCTATTTTAAATTGAAAATACAGCATAAGTCTGTATGGAGTTTAAGTATTCTCCTCTACAGTTGACATAAATTTATTAATTGATTAAAACAGGTTTATTGTGTGTTGTTGTGGCTTTTTTTTGTAAATTAGTTTGGCCTCATACTTGAAAGGAACTTGTCTGTCTCTCTTTGTCTCCCATGTTTTGGGATCAAAGATATTCATTTCTATTTTTTTCTCTCATTTTTTCCTTTATTTGGAGATTTAATTTCTATGTGGATATATCCATCCTTATTGAGACAGGGTTTCTTTTTGTAGCTTGGGCTGTCTTGATTTGCTCTGTAGAGCTCTGTAGATTAGATTGGCCTCAAACACACAAGGAACCTCTTTTTCCCTTATCTGCCAAGTTTTGAGATCAAGGTATAAACTTATATAATTGAATGACCCTTATTAAACAATAACATTAATAAAACCATTTTGTATTTAGTTTGAGTTCCAATTCTCCCATGGAAACCACATTCTTAAGGAAATTAGTTCATATCATGCTATTTTATGTTAGCTTTTCTTAACTGTTGGCTGTGGGAGGTATGCAGGTTTTTTTTTTTTTTTCAAGACTGTATTTCCCTGTGTATCCTTGTCCTGGACTCACTTTGTATACCAGGCTAGCCTTAAACTCACAGAAATCAGCCTGCCTCTGCCTCCCAAATGCTAGGATTGAAAGTGTGCACCACGACACCTAGTGATTAACATATGTCTTTTAGGGGCAAGTGGGAGCACCACAACTAATGAGACTGGCTTGTGACCCTTTTCTCTTTACATACATTTAAGATTATGTGTATTTATCCATTAGAAGAGTAAGAATTTTATTAAACTTAACATCAAGAAAAAAATGTGTCATTTTTGAATTCTAGACTGTCTTTAGTAGGCAAGCTATCTTCTCAGCAGGGTTCTGCCCTGCCTTCATTGTTTAAACCAGGCTTGTATAGAATTCAGAGATCTGCCTGTTTCTTCCTATAGTGTGATGGGATTAAGGGCATGTGCCAGTACCACCCTGCTCAAATATTTCTCTTAAATCCCAGATTTAGTAACTCTGTAACCCAGAGAGCAACTTTGAACTGTAGTGAAAATTTGAAAACTGCCCCAAATCTTCAAAAATCTCTCATGTTTTAGCAATGCCAAACCAGAAAAATATCCTTTTAAAATCCTGATATAGGGAAATCAAAGGCATCTAAACAAAAGTCAAGAAAAGAAAGAACATTCCAAAAACCTTAGCATGTCTAACCATGCCATCCCATGCTGCAATTAAAGCTTTGTTCATTATTTCTTAGAATCTAGTTTTGGCTGCATTTCACTGGTGGACCCTTCCCAGAAAGCCCTGACAAGCACCTCATAGCCAGGGAGCTCTTAGCTGCAATTGCCATCAGTTTTATATTATCTATTGGGAAAGGCCTCCCTCTTTCCTCTATTATAATTGTATGAAATTTAGCATTCCATCTGTAAATTCTTTCCTTTAAGACTATCCTAGCTAGTACCTAACAGGACGACAAGTTTGGGTGACCGTTGGTTTGCGTTTCTTAATTATCCTAAGCATTTTGTGATAGTTGCTATCAGGGTGTCTAGTGCTTCTCACTGCATTTTTAAGCATTACAGAAGTACAATACCTTAAAAAGAGTTAGCCTTAATTGTTTTTACACAAATGAATGAGAGTTCTTTAGATTGCCTCTAACATTCTTTCTAGATCTAAAGGCCATTTGCTATGAGTGTGCTTTGATAAGAACCATGTGAAAGGTTCTCGTTTGCTACTGTTAAATTAGTCCAGCAGCTTTTCTCCCCCAGTCTGTTTCAGGGCTTAGGAAACCAGAACAGAAGGCTTCTTTCTCTCAGGATGGGTGTGCCAGTCAAGAGACTGAATGATTGTAAAGGCTCTTTGTAAAGTGTAAAATGCTTTATAAACTGGTGCCTGGAACTTACTGAGGATTTCCAGTCTCCTGGTACTATGTTAGACTCTTTACATGGTCAATTTCATCCTCACAGATATCTCGGGATACAGGCCCATTTATCTGAGAATAAGAAAAGTTCATGAGCCCTTGTGCAGCCAAATGGCAGAATTAGTCTAGGCTGACCAGCCTCGAAGCTTCTTTGTTACAATGCAATGTCTACCATTGGTACAAGAGCACAGAAGGTGAACTAACAAGGAACTGTCTGAAATCCCAAGTCCAGGGACATTGTGACAATGACAAGGACACTATATGTTTTATTTCAGTAAATAAGACTATTTGAATATTGTTTATATCACAATGATATTTCTCAGATTTTTATTAAAAAAGAATAACAGAAAAAAAGACTATCCTATTCTGAACTTTCTCAAAAAAGATACACAGGACCACAATTGTCAGGGTAAAAATCATTTACTTGCTAAGAGGAATAAACTCAATTGGAATATAAAAGTATTGAGGCATTATGAATTCCTCCATTTTTAATCTAGGTGATTAATTTTGCACTCAAGTTCTGTTAAGAAGGCTGCCAGTTTTTAGTACTTAAGGAGAGCTAAGCTTTCCACCTTTGCTGCAAGGCAGGAGCTTTCGTTAAGGGAGATACTCCTTTGAAATGTGTTCGGGTTTGGCTCCCTGCTCTTTACATCAGAAGCTACCTTTTACTTGGGCGCTCTTAGGCTGTAAGCATGGATTCTAACTGCCCCACTTTTGGTGCCATTTGTACACAAAAATTAGTTAAATTACATTGAGTGCCATTTGTAGAAATAATTAATTAAATAATTTAACCAGTGTTTGGGTTATATTTAATTGATTTGGTAGCTGTTAATCCTTATCCAGCCATTATAAATGAGCACACAGAGACCACTTGGATTTTTAACATACTTAGGCTTGGATTGTACAGTCCTAACCCATCATATCAGGCAGAGAGGCAGGACTGCTGATCTGTGGCTGGAGCCCTGGGCTGGATCTGCTCATGGGATAGGTCTGCTCTAGCCAGTACTCCCCTCCAGATGAGTGATCAAGCTGGCTGCTTTCTAGGTGGTATTTCTGGGAACTGTGTCTGCAGTTTTGCATGGTAACCAGACTCAGTGTTCTGAAATCTCATTCACCTACTGCTCAGATACAATGCTCTATGTAAGGCACCATTTTAGATTTCCCCTCCCTTTTCTTAATTTTCAGACTCTTTATTTTTCTAAGACTCCATGGTAACACACCTGTATCATCTTAACTTCATTTCTGGGTGGATTGTTTATATGCATATATCAGTTGGAGCTGAGCAACTCATATTACAGTGTTGACCATCTTGAGCCACTCATGGAAGCAGTACTTCTGGCTCTCTTTTTCCTATTTCTGTGTGTCATGTTAGTCATGAAATCAGTCACTTGTTTTCTTTGAGCCTTAAATGACTCACTTTCCTATGACATCAACCTTGTCTTCCCAAGCAGCATGTCATTCTGGGTCATGCCTATTTATTTATTTTTTTTCAGTCCAATAAATGGTTCTTTCTCTTATAACAATAAATACAGTACAAAACAACTGAAATAAATAGGCCACAATTATGAGAGTTATATGGCTTAGCATACATTCTCAATGTCCAGTCCATATATATTTGGCCCCTGACTTTAACATTCTACTATCTAACTATGTCCATGCGTTTAAAGTTCTCTATCTAACTCAGCTTTCATACTAACTTGCATCACAATTTTAAAAACATCTTCTTAGATCCAGAACACCCTCTGATTCCTAAACAACTCAAAATTTAACTATGAGACTCTAGCTAGCTATTATTCAACTACCTCAGAAACCTGAGAGGGATAAATATATCTGATTATATAGGAAGTGCAGGGCACGCAGCTTCCAAAACTAAGAAATGACATACCCGTGGCTGCCTCGACAGTTCCCATTTTCGCTCTATACATTACAGCATCAATCTTCAGCTGTTTGGCCCCATTTCTCTGACAGACATTGATTGTAGAGCAGGAATTATGAAGGACTTACCTACCCTGTCTTGGCAGAGCTAGGCTGTTGACTTACCTGCTTCCAAGTTTTGTCCTTTTTCGACAGCAGTCTGTCTGCATTTGAAGCACGGATTTTTGTTTTGTTTTGTTTTGTTTTGTTTTGTTTTGTTTTGTTTGCCAAGAGATAGGCTTGCCACTAATTCAACCATCTCACACTGGAGATTCTTCGATGCTCATCTTCTACTTGGAGTGGAATAGGGAATGCTGTCAGGAGCTGGCATGTCTCGATATCAAAAAAAAAATCTTAATTTAAGAAAACATCTTTGAATGCCATACTCTGCAGATCTCTTGGGGTTTTTGAAGATGCCCTGTCTATCTCTTATGTTTAGATAAGCAAATGTTGCTGTCTCTTAACAACTTGATTTCTGAGTAGCTTAGAAAATAACTGTGATAGACTGTCATAGTAACTAACAAAATGACATGCTTGCATGACTGTTAGTTTGTATTTCTTATTTATCCTAAACAGTTTATGATGGTTAGTAGCAAAAGGCCAAAACTTCACATTTCCTTTTTAAGCATTACTAGGTACAATACTTTTAAGAAGTGCTACCCTTAATTTTGTAACAATATACAAAGATCCATACCAATGTGGCCAAATATACTCTTAATTTTGTATCGATATACTAAGATCAGTACTGATGTAGTCCAATACAATCTGCCTATTTATTAATATTTAAATAATATTTTGAAAAATGTGAGAGAAATGTGTTTGTTTAGACAATTAACCTGTATACCCTCACCACCTGAGAAATTACAGTGACAAACTCAGAGAAAACAGACACACTTCAACAACAGAAACATACAGGACACTTTTCTGGGAAGCTTGCTTTGCATCCCAAAATTGGATTTGCTTCACTGAATTTTACTTTTCCTTTAACTATAACATGTTTACTCTCTTAGCATACTGATCTAATTTGCAAAAAAAAAATATTTAATTGGTTCAGGCTTCATTGAGAAGTTAATAAGGCCAACTAATTTTATCTTGTTACCTGGGAAGAGAAGACTAATAGAGTTATTTTGTATGTGTTTTTGATATTGTATATAAAATCTTGACAGATGCTATAAGACATTAGTAGGCAGAATAACACTTATTTTGCAGTTATTAAGTTCTAAAAACATCAAATACTGATTATTTTATTGATTTTATTCTTTGATAATTTCAAAGATGGAAAAAATACAGTCTGATTTCACATTCCACAGTCTCTCACAATCATCTAATGAAACTTGATGTGTTCACTAGTGGGTACAAAACTGAAAGCAATAAATAACATTAACATGATATGCACACAATAACATTATATAGATTGAATGGATTACATGCATACACACATACACACACAGACATAACAATTAAAAAAAGACAGATCAGAGGCTATGAATTTGAGAGAGAGAGCAAGTAGTGTGAGAATATGAGAGGGATTAAATATAAAAAAGTTATAATTATATTTTAATTTTGAAGGCAATTTTAAAGACATTCAGTTTGAAAAATATGCTTTGCAAACAATTAAGCTAGGAAATTCACATTAAATATAGCTATAAAAAGTATTTTCTGAGATCAACATAGATTAGTATAGTTTAAGGTTACTGAATCTTGTGCTCTGGTAATGGAACATATCAGAAGACATTGAAAACAGGTATTTATCAAACTCTTCAGTATTCCATCATTTTGTGAACACATACATCTTATTTTTACATGAAGGTCTTGGTTTGTGCTATTTTGATCATATTTATTATATTAAGGAACATAGTTTATTATTACTTTTAAAATTAAATTTATATGCTAAGAACATTAATTTCATTAGAATTGATAAGGAAAAAAACCCATACTGTAAGATTTGGTGAGTGTTAGTTCTCTATAGAGATCAAAGAAAGCTGTTGTTCCTGTCTACTTAATCCTGCTAAGATTGTGTGATTATTGAAGATTGAAAGTTGGACGTCATTATTTTGGGTTTCTTTTACTCTGGATCATCCTAGATAAACTACTGTCGAAGAAGGATAAAAATATTTAAGATTATAGTAATCTCAAGCATATTTAGTTTCTTAGTACATTCATCTGTACCACTTCAATAAATCATTACAAAAGGAAACAACACAAAATGAAGAGTACTGAAAATTCCCACAGGCAAAGACTTTAAAGCCTATGTTTATTTCAATGTGTTTGGATGCAAAATTAAAATAAGTTTATTTTCAATATATTTTTGAATTTTATAACAATTCTAATTATTTAAATTATCTAATTATTTAAATGTGATTTATTCAGATTTAAATAAATGAGCTCAAATACTTAAAAATATTCTTTTCTGCAACACTGAGAAGGTTAAGTAGCTAAAGTTGCCCCCAAAATAAACAAGACAACTAGAATTTGGGACTACAGAATCCATACAAATGTCAGTAGGGTGTAAGGCCTACCTATAAATCCAGTCTCACACCAGTTAGAAAAGCATTATCTGGAGCAAGCTGTCTAATGAGATGGGCTACATAGACTAACTCTAGATTTGAGGAAATAGCAATGGAGAAATGTGCCTAATATGAATTTCAACTTCAATCTTCCACATTCATGTGCTTATACACATCCCCCCCCACATAAAAGTTCTATAGACATTCAAACACACATATGGACCACACACACATATGTTCATGTTTTAATGCTATAAAGAAGAAAAAAAATGTGATTTGCATTAAAATATGTATATTCATAAGGCATGCATACTTGTATGAGTGAATATTCACTGTGTCTTAACAACTCTCATTTTTTTTCCTTCCTGCCCTTTGTCTTTGCTTTCTTCCTTTCTGCTCTCCTTTCATCTCTTCCTTACTTCTCCCCATCCTTCCTTGCCACGTTTCCTCCGATATTTCATTCCCATCCTTAATTTTCTTCATTCCTTTCCTCACCATTTTCTTTTTCTTTCCTTCATTCCTTTTTCCCAACAATGACTTGTCAAAATCTGAGCAACAAGCTAGCATATTGGTATTGCACACACTCGAGTAAAATTATGCTACATTCTTGTTGTCTTTCAAATGGAACATGGATTTGCTCATCTATTTGTAGAACCATTCCAATTCTAGTAAATCTGGGGAGTTAATATTATGTGAAGCACAAATTGATCTAGTTATCTATTGGATAATTAATAATTGAGTATTGAAATTTTGGGCTAGAACAATTTTTCAGTGGCTATGAGCTAATTGGCTCTTGAGAGTACCTGAGTTCAGTTCCCAGGACCCACAATAGGAAGCTAATAATCTCTTGAGCTACAGCTGTGTGAGTTCTCACTCCCTCTCTGACTTCCATCGGCCCTGATCACAAGTAGCAGACACCTACCCACACACCCACACCCCCCCACACACAGATATATAGATAGATAGATAGATAGATAGATAGATAGATAGATAGATAGATAGATAGATGGTGATAGATAGATATAGATACAGATATAGATAAAATAGTTTTTAAAAATGTTATATTTGGCTAATCTTCTTAGATGAAGATTTCTATTTGCACCGTCTTAAAACTGACTTTATAATAAAAAAGAATAAAAAGAAATAAACTGGGGTTTATCTATGCCAAAATGCTTGCTGTGTATCAAATATGCCCTAGTTAAAGATAATAAATAACGATTTTTAAACAATTTCTTGATAGCAAACATTACACCAGGTTTTAAAATATAGCAAAAAATATGTTCAGCAGTCCTAAGAATATAAATTAATTGTCATTGAAGAAATCCTACAGTTTGTGAGTTGAAACGACAGAAACATCGTGCAAGCTTCAAGTAGAAGGGAGGCTGTCAATGAATGAAGGAGACTATACCTACATCAGGTACTGTGACATTTCTTTACACCATTGAATTCTGATTTAATTAAATTTACTTTTCTCCATCTCCAACATTTCACACTATGTCATCTTTAAGAACTATAATTTCACTCTGCATACAAGATGTTCAGGGATAAGGATGGAGCAGTGGTTAAGGGAATGTGGTCAACCAATGACTGGTACAAATTGAAATACACCGCATGGGAGAGAACCACCTCCTGGAACTATTAGCGATATGCTGCTGTGCCTGCAGACAGGAACATAGTAGCATAAGTATATTCTGAGAGGCCCCACTTAACAGTGGACCAAAATAAATGCTGAGACCCACAGTCAAACATTAGGTGGAACTCAGGGAATCTTGTAGAAGAATAGGAGGAAGAATAGAAGGGATCCAGAAAGGACAAGAACTTCACAAGATGACCAACAGAGTCAACTAATCTAGGCCCCTGTGAGCCTACAGACTAAAGCCTCAACCAAAAAAACATGATTGGACATAGGCCCCCCACACATTTATAGCTGATAGGCAGCTTGGTCTTCATGTAGATCCCCTAGCAAGGGGAGCAGGGACAACCTCTGACAAGGACTCGGTTGCCTGTTCATGGATCACGTTATCTATCACAGCTGGGGTGCCCGGTTTGGCCTCAGTGTAAGAGGATGCTCTTAGTCCTGATATGACTTGAAGAGTAGGGGTGGATTGACTGCAGGGGGTTCCTTATTTTTGAGAAGGGGGAGAGGGAAGAGAATGAGAGAATGAGAACAGGTGGAGAGGAGGGAATGGACTGTAGTCAAGATGTAAAAATGAATAATAATAATAATAATAATAGAACTATAAAAACTATAAAAAGAGTGTATGTAACACCAATTATGTTCTGCAGAGTTGGTTTATAGTTTCTATGGTTATTTTTATTTTATTTATTTTATATTCTGCTCATAGAACTCTCCCTCATTTCCACCCAGTCCCCCCCCCCCACACTCTCTTCCCCAATATATACCCCATGGGTGAAATGATGGAGTCAATGAAGAGGAAATTCCACAGACCAAAAACTACAGAATCTCTAGGACACCAGACAACAACAGGATATCTGAGAAAAGTCCCAGTATGCTTCCAGTACTGACAAAGTAGTAGAAGCCAGAGGCCTCATACCAAACCAAGTAGTCATAATGAACATTTGCAAGCAAATAAGTGTGGAAAAAAAGGGAATTTTGTGGGATAAACTGAGACACACTACAATTGCCACAATGAGATTTTTTTTTCTGTTGGAGGAGGTTGCAAAGATAGAAGGTGTCTCTGAAGATAGGTCGGAGATGAGAGTGAACATAGTGCATGATAAAAAATTAATAAAATAAAAAAAGAGAAAAAACACTGAACCAATACACAGTGTAAAGATCAAAATGGAAAATATTTCCTAAGAAAAGATGTATTAATATTATTAAATTAAATAATATTATTTCTGTGTAATTTACCAATAATGTTTGTGCTATTTAGCAATTGTTTTAAATTTTTTATTATGTTTTTCTTATATTACAGTTTAGTTTATATCACCATATGTGGAGATTTTTGTTTACAAAGCTTTGTCATGTCATTCCCTTCACAGACATTTAAAAAACAGTTAAGACCAACCATTTGGTATTGGATAACCAGTTGTGGTCTTCCCCAGGGAAAACTATTTCTCCTGCTTTCAATGTTCCTCAATTGCCTGTTGTGTAATGTTAAGGTTTCCTGGACTGTCCCCACAAACTGTATCATATCACATATCTACTGTTGTTGTCTTTTTTATGTGTGTGTGTGTGTGTGTGTGTGTATGTAACAAAAACTAATAAACAGAGGCCATGAATTTTAAAAAGAGAAAAGGGCAAGGTGAGATATTTTTCTTTCTGAGAGAAAGAAACCAATTGAAAAATTATATAATTATATTATGACCTGACCTCAAAACAAAAGAAATAATAAAAATATATTAGGACATCTTTAGTTTCCATCATAACCTCTATAATTAAGCTTTTAAAAAATAATACATTTTTTGTCTTTCATGTTATTTAATATCCATGGATTTTAACATAATCTGTATGGATTTTGTTATAAACAATGTTATCCCATTTTTATTTTATAATTTCTTATGTTTATGTTTTATACTGAAGGAAGTAGTATCATTTTCTTTGACCTATAAATTTCTCCTACTTGGCTTTATTTATGCTACATAAAATCTGCACAAAATTCTCTACTGAAAATCAAGTGGCACAACTAGAAATTGCCACTAAGACATTTTAGCTATACATAAGATAATTTCTGAATTCTTGTGTTCTTTGTTCTTCTCTGAAAATAATAGAGTATCTTGTGTTCAGTTATTGACATTCATCATGGAATCCACAACTTCAATTCTTTGATAATTAATTTCCTAAGGACTATATTTTTCATTATGCGTGTTTTGTGTTTTATATTCTCTGTCAGTCATTTTCTTCTGTTATGTATGCTAAAATATCCTTGATTAATACAAATTAATTTTATGGGTCATTTTAAATTATAGAATCTGAGTTATTGAGTAATATTTGTATACTCAGAAAAAAGTGACATTTTAAAGATTCTTATCCTAGAGAGAGAACAAGACCTCCAGAATCTATTCAAAAGTCATTCAAATATGTTTTCCCAATACCAACACTTTCTTTGCATTTCTTCAAATGTGTAAACTTTTCCTAACAGAAACATGCTCAGATCCAGAGACAAACTGATACCATTAATCTAGTAATCTTAACTCTAAATGGTATGGTATGATTGCATATACAATTAAATTTAAAGGAAACAAGAGTAGGTTATAGATATTTAAGGCTCTTCAATGAAGCGGCAGTGGATTTTTGCAACTGAGCCCCAGACCTCACAGCACCCTATAACTGTCTTTATCCAGATCACATTGACTTCTTCGCAGTGTGATGCTGAGTTGATCATGTTGTTCAGTCCTTTGTGTGTCAGCAGACATCATGCAAGGAGGGTTTTGAAAAGATTTTATGTGATTGGATTTTCCTCTTTCATTCTTCTGCCAGTGTAGCCAAACCTTCTGTACTAGAGAAGACAATAAATAAGTACAGCTTAACTGTTCTAGGCATCATGAAAGTGGTCAATTAGAACAGGTATGTGTGCTAGGTGACAAGCAGGAAAACATGTGAGGTCAGCAAAGAGTGTGAAAGTCCTAGATTGACTTAGCTAGTACAAGGGAGACCCAAGCTTGATATTGCCTGTTGTTTTTATGTTCTGTCTAGAGATATTAACATCTAAAGATTAGTTTTATGGAACCTTTATAGAAATGAAAATTTATGTAGATAATATTTTTAAAAATGCTACAACTAAGCTTCATTTACTCTAATTGAGTTTCTTAAAAATTAAAATGAAAGCCCATTAATAACCATTTTAAAATATTGTGTTTAGTATGGAAGTTGCCATGTAAAGTGAAACTGCAATGCTCACCTGATGATGGCAGTAGTTGCTTAGGGTGTGGGTCTTGATTGATGGTGAGACCTAAGCCAATGGGAACTTTGTCAATCACAATTCCTATTAGTAATTACTGACAAATTAGCAGAGACCCAAAAGCTGGTACTCTACTGACAACTTGTGAAAAAGAGACATATGGCAGTTTGACATTATTTGAATTTACTTACAAGGGCTGTTTCACTTTCATATGAAGGCAAATCCATTTCAGTGCAATTCATGGGGTATCATCAGTGTAGTGTTTGAAGTTTTTTTTAGTATGTATTGGTTTTTTTCCCTATAATTATTTAAATGAAGTTTCTAAGATGGAGAAAGGCATCAGGAAAAAAACTACAGAAATTCAAGTATGACGCTAAAGTAAAAAACAATCCCAAGCCGGGCGGTGGTGGCGCACGCCTTTAATCCTAACACTTGGGAGGCAGAGGCAGGGGGATCACTGTGAGTTCGAGGCCAGCCTGGTCTACAAAGTGAGTCCAGGACAGCCAAGGATACACAGAGAAACCCTGTCTCGAAAAAAAAAAAAAAAAAATCCCACTTCACAATGGTCTGTGTGTATAACTTTGAAAAAGCTTGTCATCACATTAACTTTTTTTTTAAATACTTTATTTTTTTTTCTTCAAGTTACATCTCAGTAACAAACTCCTCCCTATTACCCCTTCCTATCCCGCCCTTACACCCTCTTCCCCCCAGAAGTTTCCCCTTTCATTCCAACAGATGGTTCCTTCTCTTATAACAGTATTACACAAAACAACAGATATAAATATGCCACATTTATGAGAGTTAAATGGCCCAGTATACCTTCCCAATGTCCAGTTTATACATATTTGGCCCCTGACTTTAACATTCTACTATCTAACCATCTCCATGAGTTTAAAGGTCTATATCTGACTCAACATTCATACTAACTTGCAGCACACTTTTAAGAGTATCTTCTTAGATCTATAACACCCTCTTGATTCCTAAACAACTCAAAATTTAACTATGAGACTCTAGCTGTCTATTCTTCAACCTCCTCAGAGACCTGAGAGGGATATATATATTTGCTTATATAGGAAGTGCAGGGCCTGCAGCTTCCAAAACTAAGAAAGGACATACCAATGACTGCCTGGACAGTTCCCATTTTCTCTCCATACATTCCTGCATCAGTCTTCAGCCTTTGGGTCCTGTTTCTATGACAGACATTTGTTGTAGAGCAGGGATTATGAAGGACTTACCTACCCTGTCTTGGCAGAGTTAGGCTGTCGACTTCCCTGCTACCAAGTTTTGTCCTTTTTGGACAGCAGTCTGTCTGCAGTTGGTGCAAGGGGTTTTTTCATGCCAAGAGATAGGCTTGCCACTAATTCAACCATCTTACAGTGGAGGTTCTTCGATGCTTATCTTCTACTTGGAGTAGAATAGGGGGTGCTGTCAGGCGCTGATATGTCTCGATATCACAAAAAAGAAAATCTTGATTTAAGATAACATATTTGAATGCCATATTCTGCAGATCTCTTGGGGTTTTTGAAGATGCCCTATCCATCTCTTGTATTTAGATAAGCAAATGTTGCTTGTCTCTTAGCAACTTGATTACTGGGTAGTTTAGAGAATATCTGTGATAGACTGTCATAGTAGCTAACAAAGTGACATGTTTGCATGACTAGGAGTTTGTTTTACTTAACTATCCTAGACCGTTTTAGATGGTTGGTATCAAGAGGTCAGAGTTCACATTTTATTTTTAAGTATCTCTAGGTATGATACCATTAGGAAGCGTTACCTTTACCATTAACTTTTGAAGGAAGAACTCTTTGCTTTCATAAGAGTAATTACATTATTCATACATTCCTACTTAATTTTTTTGTTAAAGACACTATTGATAAGTACCGTATCATGAGTGCTCACACAGAAACTTCATGGGAGACCAGACATGAGAAGATGTTGTTAACTACTTTTTTTTTTTAATAATTTATTTTTTATTTCTTCAAGTTACATCTCAATCACAATCCCCTCCCTACTCCCCCCTCCAGTCCCACCCTTCCACCCTCCTCCCCCTCAAGCCCCCCATCCTCTTCCCTTCTTTTTTGTTTAAGGTATTTCTTTTTTCCCCCCAACAGCTCTCCCTTTCAGTCCAAAAAAATGGTTCTTTTTCTTATAACTATAAATAAAATACAAAACAACAGAAATAAATAGGCCACAATTATAAGAGTAATATGGCTTAGCATACATTCCCAATGTCCAGTCCATATGTATTTGGCACCTGACTTTAACATTCTACTATCTAACCATCTCCATGAGTTTAAAGTTCTATATCTAACTCAGCTTTCATACTAACGTGCCTCATAATTTTTAAAATATCTTCTTGGATCCAGAACACCCTCTTGATTCCTAAACAACTCAAAATTTAACTATGAGACTCTAGTTATCTATTCTTCAACCACCTCAGAGACCTGAGAGGGATAAATATATCTGATTATATAGGAAGTGCAGGGACTGCAGCTTCCAAAACTAAGAAATGACATACCAGTGGCTGCCTGGACAGTTCCCATTTACTCTCCATACATTGCAGCATCAATATTCAGCTATTTGGACCCGCTTCTCTGACAGACATTGATTGTAGAGCAGGAATTATGAAGGACTTACCTACCCTGTCTTGGCAGAGCTAGGCTGTCGACTTATCTGCTTCCAAGTTTTGTCCTTTTTGGACAGAAGTCTGTCTACAGTTGAAGCAATGGGTTTTTCTTGTCAAGAGAATGGCTTACCACCAATTCAATCATCTCCCACTGGAGATTCTTTGATGCTCATCTTCTACTTGGAGTAGAATAGGGGGTGCTGTCAGTAGCTGACATGTCTCGATATCAAAAATTCTTAAGTTAAGAAAACATCTTTGAATGCCATATTCTGCAGATCTCTTGAGGTTTTTGAAGATGCCCTATCTATCTCTTATATTTAGATAAGCAAATATTGCTTGTCTCTTAGCAACTTGATTTCTGAGTAGCTTAGAAAATAACTGTGATAGACTGTCATAGTAACTAACAAAATGACATGTTTTCATGACTATTAGTTTCTGTTTCTTAATTATCCTAAACAGTTTATGTCGTTTGGTAGTGAGAGGTCAAAACTTGACATTTCATTTTTAAGTATTACTATGAACAATACCTTTAAGAAGTGCTACCCTTAATTTTGTATCAATATACAAAGATCAATACCAATGTGGCCAAATATAATCTTAATTATGTATCAATATACAAAGATCAATACTGATGTAGCCCAATACAATCTTAATTTTACATTAATATGCAAGGGTCAATACCATTGTGGCCAAATATAATCTTAATTTTGTATCAATATACAAAGATCAATACCAATGTAGCCCTATACAATCTTAATTTTGCATTATTATACAATGATCAATACCAATTTAGCCAAATATAATATTAATTTTGTATCAGTATACAAAGGTATAAGGCTATATTCAATAATCTGTCCTTTTTTCTTGATCTTTCCTATCTTTTTATACTATGATATTTTATACTTTTTATACTATGATCTTTTATACTTTTTATACTATGATCTTTTATACTTTTTATACTATGATCTTTTTATCCTATGTCTATGTCCCATTTTTCTCAAGTCTGTTCACTCCTATATAGGAGAGAAAGGAGGATACAGAAAAGCAAAAGAGAGAAGTCCTTGGGTCTAACCTCCAAAACCCATTTAACACTTTTTTAAACCTTACAAAAACCAAATGTCACCTAGCATTGTCAAGATGATATGCCACTTTTATTTATTTTTTTATTAATTCAAAATTTCAAGTTATATCTCCATCAAAGTCCCCTTCCTCTACCCCCCTAGGAACCACCATCTCTCCCTCTTCCCCATTTCCATCCTCTTCCTTCTCCTCAGATGAGGGAGCCCCCACATATCAACCCCCTTCAGTTCGTCAGTCACATGAGGTCTAAGAGCTTCCTCTTGTACCAGCCTAGCTATGGTAAGGTGTTCCAGTAACAGGCAACAGGGTCCATGACTCACTGTTGGCTGGAGTTTTTTAGAGATTAGTTATGCTAGATTCCAGTCTGTTTGGGTCTGTGAGTTGTGGGATGATTGACCTACAAAATAGGGTTAATATCCACTGATAAATAAGTATACACCATGTGTATCTTTCTTGGTCTTGGTTAGATCACTCAGGATGAGCTTTTCTAGCGCCATCCATTTGGTTGCAAAATGTGTGACTTCCTTGTTTCTGATAGCTGAGTAGTATTCCATTGTGTAAATGAACCACAATATTTTTTTTATCCATTCTTCAGCTGAAGGACATCTGGATAATTTCATCAACATTTCATCTTTAATATGGAGGGGCATATGAACACACAGAGGGACTGTTCATACCCAAGGCACCTTGTTACAGATGAAATCTGTCTTGGTATGAAAAGTGGCTGCAACTCATCCATTTAATTTATCACTAAAAATGCATGTTAAATCATTGTGAAGAATAAAATAAAAGCTAAATTTTATCTCTATAAAGTATGTAAAATTACCATTTCTTATTGTTTTCCTCCAATAATCAAACACTAATAAGCCAAAAATGTGTATAATTTCACATGTGTGTATATATGTATGTGTGTATTTTTATAAAAATATTTATATGTGGAGTTAGAAACCTAAGTCTATCCACATTAATAAGAAATAGAATATTTATTAAAGTAGATTTTAAATATTGTATGTATAAAATAGCAGTCATAAAGGCTTATGTTCAAAATAAAAATGTTTTCATTATTGATCTATTATGATCACATGCATATTAGAGACAAAAAATGATGTTATGATTTTTAGTATAATGTGTAATAAACTATATAATTAGCAAATCTGTCAATCATTATAAGTATTTGACAGTGTTTTTGATATGAAATTTCAAAATTCATTTGATGAATGATACTAAAAATTGAATTAGTGATTTATTAGTAATATTCATCATATTAAGTGATATATGTAAGAAATATCAAACATTCCTCCTATTTAACTGTCAGGAGCCAAAAGCTCTTGAGCTCCTTCCTTCATGTCCATGGGTTATTCTTAGGCCCTTACCATACAGTGTTCAAACACTGTCAGAAGCTCTCTGAAAAAGAGATCCAATAAACATTCAAGCTTCCTGAAAAGCTATCCAGTGTTTTGCAAAGTCTATCCTGAAGATGCAGCCCTTTTCCTTTTATCTGTTATTTCTGACATGCAGTGAAGTTCTCTCATTGCTACGTGCCACTCTCATTGTTTGGCCAGACAGAGTACTAGAGAGGTAATTCTATTATTCCTGATATAAGTTTTAAAAACTGCCTAATTCAGTTCAAACAATTTTAGAAGTTAAAGAGGTTAGATCAGTTGATAGAAAAATATATAGCTGTAGTAAATATGCTTCCCAAACATTGTGTATCTCATTAGGAGATAGATTTATGACATCAGATAAGCTTTCACTCTAGAGGTGATAAGACTGACTCCAGATGCAAACCATAAATCCAATTAAGGGTTTTAAACTTCCCATGAACTTAAGATATAATGAGGCTACCAAGAAATGCCTAAATGTAGTACAAATCTTAATAACAAAGTATACAAACTGTTTTGTTGTAATTCCTTATACCTTGACAGGTTTGACGTAATGTACTGTCATCTTAAATTTCACTTGAGTATAAAAAAGCAATATTTAACTGAGTATTAAAATGTGTGATTGTTAAGTGCCCTCCTATTGCAATGGTTTTATCTGTCTGTGTGATAAATGCCTTTTACCCATGAGGTAATTCTTTCTTTGATGTAAAGAATAGTCACCATAATAAACTTGTCATTGCATCCTAGCTTCGTCCATTTCTTCTTTCTCATGAGTGTGTGTGTACAAGAGCCCTTTTTCTCATCCTTTTCTTATTATTTTCTTATAATTCATGTATCTGGTAAAATTCTCAGAGCTCCACCATTAACTTCTGAGATAAGTTAGTCAAGGTGTACTTTAGTCTGCTGAGCTCTCTGTGGGTGGCCTGCCAGCTAGCAGGCCAAGCACTTCATCTATTTGCAAAACAAAGGACTGCTTTTACCACCTCTGCTGCTTGCAACCCCAAGCAAAGGAAATAAGTTGGTCATTTAACTCTGGTAGTCAGAGGCAAAGGGCTTGCTCTGAGCTACAAAAGAGAAACAAAGGCTTCTCTTTCCCACCTTTAAAAAATACCTGCAAGGGTCAGCAGCCCCCAGATCAGGGCAGACCTGGAAGATTGACATGCTGTTTCCCATCCTAAGACCCTGTACTTTGTGCCATGGCTAGTCCTTGGCATTTAATGTGCATTTTAAGCCCTACCCTTTGACATAATCTCTCAATTTGTTCCACCACCTTATTCTGAAACTGCTACTTTGTTCTCTGACTTTGTAATTTCAATTGCTTTTGTTGTCAAAAATAAGTATGAATAGTATTTGCCTTCTGGAATTTGGCTGATTTTCTTTAGGATGTCTTCCAAGGTAATTTAGTAGAAATCTATAAATCACCAGCAATTGTTTTAATGTTAGATATCATTGTAATATTATACTTACATAATATTATACAGATAATATCTATCTATCTTTACGTATATATTCCAATATTCCTATTTTGCAAAGGATAACAATAAAAAGCACATTCAATTTAATTCAAAAGAGAAACACAGAAAATAAATGGTGTAAGGCCAGTGATGTGTTATATTGTTGTGGACTCTGCTACTCAGCATATTGTGATGGTTTGAATGAAAATGTCCCCAGAGGCACATAGAGAATAGTGTTATTTGAAAGGATTAGGACCTGTGGCCTTTTTGAAGTAGGTGTGGCCTTGTTGTAGGAAATATGTCACTAGGGTAGACTTTGATGTTGCAGAACCTCTAGCCAGGACCAGTGTGTCTCTTTCTGCCACCTGAGGATCCAAATGTAGAACTCTCAGCTACCTCTCCAGCACCATGTCTGCTTGCATACAGGCATCTTCCTGTCATGATGATAATAGATTAAACCTCTGAATGTAAGCCAGGCTCAAATAAAAGCTTATTTTTTAATCAAAATTTTCATGGTCATGGTGTCACTTCACAGCAGCAGAAGCCCTAACTAATACACATAGAAAGCACATTTAGTGCCATAGTCCTATATGGTGGAAGGAGAGAATTGCAGGAAGGAGATTTCTTGCAATTATTCTCTAACCTCCACATATACACAGTGTATATTTCAGTTGATTGAACAAAAACAATATTTGAAAAACTTATTTATTATTAATTTAAAAATATGTAACTTAATGAAATAAGGGAGTTTTTTTGAATGTTATATTTTAGATTTACCCCAGTCTCTAATACCAGTTTCAACATAGTGATATACATTTGGTAGTTCTATGCCAGCACGCATGCATGTAAACCACATGTGTGCAGTGCTGAGCATGGAGAGGAGACGACACTGGATACCCTGAAACTGAAGTTAAAATTCATTGTAAGCCTTCATGTAAGTGCTTAGAACCAAATGCAGTTTCTCTACAAGAGTAGCAAGTATTGTTAGCTCCTGAGCCATCTGTATCGTATCAAGAAAAATCAGTCATAAATGAACTAAGCAGCTCTCTACCTGCTGCTTAACTTTTATAGTGCTTTCAGGTGCTCCATAGTCTAAGAGAGGAGAAAATATTCAATAATATTATCTACCACTGATTCTTATGCTACAATATTAACCTGCCAGGGTAAAGGTGTCCACTGGTGCAATAGTGGTTAGACAGAGTATGCTTGTAATCAGCTGCTCTTTCACTCTATTTGAATGTTGCTTCATGATAGAGAAGTCATGAGTCATACTGGGAACTGATTTAAAAAAAAAAGACCCATGAATGTCACAAAGAGACAATGTTGTACTGATATTTTGATAAATGGACATGTAGAAAGCTGTCTGCAAAATCTTCATGTTTATTTACCTAGACTAATGTTACTCTCAGCCTGGATCAGATAAATTTCATTTTACAGAGGGCAACAGTTAATGAAAAGAATCATAATTCATCAAAATCATGAGAATCAGTGACTGATTAGATAAGTGATCAATCCTAAGTAGAATGACTATATCATGTGGGGAATTTCTTCTGATAAGGTAGAAGTCTGGCATTACTATAAAGCCTCTTATCTGGGTGTAAAAATGACTGACTCCCTTTTTTTTCAGCAGAATCTCCCTCTTCCAGTTGATCTGAGGAAATCGGGTCCTTTAAAGACCTGTCACATAGCCCATAGCCGAACCCTATAAACCCACCCAGTAAACCAGGAGTTTTTTTTCCCTTCCCTACTGTTCATGATATAATTAGGCATTACATTTATTTTCTTCTGATGGGATTCCTAAGGAATCAAACACATTCATCCCCAATATCCTCCCCATTGCCCAAAGGTTTATAATGCCCTTGATTCATGAAATAAACTCTCTTTCTCCTTGCCTCCACTATAACTGCCTGAGACTTCTCTGTTTACTTTGGGCTTGGGAAGGAAATGCTCTTCCTTCCATAAGGAATTCACTGCCACCAGGCCAGGTTTGCACAGTACCCAGACTCCTGCCTGACTGCCACTCCCTAGATAGGTCTCTTACTGTTGGCAGTGGGAGCTTACCTTTGATCACCAAGACACCACCCTCCACCTTCCTGCCACCCCGGCTGCTCAGCCAGGCTTGTGTCTGGACCACTACCAGTCACCCCATCTGCTGGATCTGAAGTCCACCAAGAGGCACTGAGCTTCTGATGCCTTTCCTGTACCACTCACATAGCCAACCAGTCAGGGTCCTTGAATCCAATGGCCCAGCCCTGGGACCACCCACTTCTACCTGGACCTTCTGGCAGAGGAGCATGTGTTTCTGTTATGATACCAGACCAGCCTGGAAATTCTCCTCAGGAAGACACAGAATGGCAATATCATACACACTAAGGATCAAGGGCCAAAGTGGGAAAGAATGGGGATAGATTGTAGGAATTTCAAAACAGTTAGTAATGCTGTGATTGCTGCCTTCTGGATACAACACAGGTATTATAATCAACACACAACAACTGGGGCTAGATAAACAGCACCTGCCAAAAATAATAAGGTATGAAAATAGTCAGGGAAGAAAAAGGAGTTTGTAGGTCTATAGCGGAAGAAGAAAGGATCGTGTAGGGTAAATATTATCACAGTTTAATTATAAAAAAATTATGGAAAAAAGAAATGCGAACTGAGATATTGAAAGTATGGGAGACAAAAAGATAGGAGTGAGAAAGGGAAAAACAAACCAAATAAAGAAATCAAGGCACAAATGAAAGAATTCAAAGTTTTACATGCTTATTTGATCAAGACAGAATCATTTAATCTAAAGAGAAAGCGGTATCTGTGCAAGAAATAGTTCTGTAGTAGTTTGTTATACATGAAAAAGTATTAAAGGGCTTTAAAGAACTTTTAAATCAGTATGCATCGTTGTTGTCCTTGCTTGCCTCACGGAACTGGATGTTAAGTAGGCTGTATTTCTGAGCATACTATGTACTTCAGAAACAGTGCTTGGAATAACAGAGTTAGAGCTGACCTGGAAACAACTTGTTGGAAAATACCTCTCATAGTGTTGGGAGTTGTTTGCAGACTCCAAGTGGTCAAGGAAGAATAACAATTTCTAGGTGTTCCCAGCTGTAAAGACTATGAAACTCAAATAAATCAGACTGGGAAGACATTACCAATGATGAAATAGAGGCATTTTTTACCTTAAGAGTAATTAACAGATGCCTAATTAGGTTAAAGATCAGTTCATTAGGTGGATATTCACCCCTGGTGCTGTGAACCTAGCCAACTACCTGTGTCTGGAAATGGCAGGATATTTAGAGGAAAACCTAATACTGTTATTTCCATAAGACAATCATGTTTGTAGAAAGGGAACTAAAATGTATCCTTGGTGAACTTTGTCTTGCTGTACACATTTAGGGAGCATAGGGATACAAATGGAGCAATACACTCCACACTGCTTTCCAAACATATTCTACAACTATTCCTGGCTTACTCTAATGCTATAGAATGCTACAGGCAGGGTCATTATGCTACATCTCATGGGTGTTGATAGGTTATGACAGATGTGGCTTAATGTTTCATCTACTAAGAGCAGCCTCACCTGTGTTTAAGGAATATAATCCTTTCATAAATCTAACTACTTAGAAACTAAAAGTGTGAACTTTGTCCCTTTTCTTTCAAGGTGACAACTCATTCTCTCCTGAGACTCCTGAAAATCGTAGCCTTAGCTATGAAGAGCACAGAATACAGAATTTTTTGACATCTGTGCCAGCTGTTCCTCCATTTGAGGATCATTTGGCTTCTGAACAGATAAAAAATGCCATCTTTAAATAAAATGGTGATTTGGACTTGAATATCACTTTAAACTAAAATATGCTTATTTAGTTGTTATATATTAAGTCTTAATGGCTGATATTAATGATAGACCTCAATTATTAGTAGTGTTATTAGCATAATGAAATAAAAATCTTGTAAAATATACCTCATTAGCTTAGAGCCTTTAATTCATGCTGGGCAGGGAATTTAATATATTCAAATGTGTTATTTCCCAGCATATGACATTCTCTCGCAGTTTGTCATGGTTAAATTTTCAGAATATCTGCCAATATTTGTCACTTTCTGTGATCTCCTTGTAGGTGTTGTACTACAGATGAAATTTTTAACTTGAAATAACAGAAAAGGATTGTCCTCTGAATAGCAGATTTTTTTTCAAGTAATTTTTTTATGTTTGCTTTCCAGTTATAATATTTTGATAGCAATGCATAATTAAAACATATTGTTTTATGTTATAAACATATCACTTTATTACAAAATACTTTGTCCTATATGCAGAGTATTCTGATTGTTTTCAAGATTGATTGGTAAATAATAAAAATTGTGCAGCCATGTGAGGTGGTACATGCTTTTGATCTCAGCAGCACTCAGTAGGAAGATGCTGACAGATCTCTATGAGTCTGATCCCAGGTTGGTCTACTTACTTACTTCTAGGTTAGCCAATGATATATGCTGAGACTATGTTGCTAAACACAACCAGAGACCCATAAAAGTTTGAGGGTCACACACCATATGTTCATGTATGTGGGTGCATCCTTGCATGTGTTTGTGAATTATGTGTGGAACATGTTTATGGATCCCTGTGTGTGCATATGGAGAACAGAGGTCAATATCAGGAATCTACTGTTGCTTTTGGCATTATTTCCTTTTGTTTCTTAATGTAAGGTTAGTATATCTTACTGAACCAGGAGCTCAAGAATTGGCTAGACTACCTGGCAAACAAACCTATGGAATCCTTCTGTCTTTACCTACCAGTGCTGAGATCATGGGGTGTGTCACAAGACCTGGCATTTTGTGAATGTACCAGACATCTAAATCCAAGTCTTTGTACATTTACTCACTGCGTTGTGTCCAAGTTGCCTTTTAGGGTCTTTTTTCAATATACTGTGGCAAAAGGCATAAAATAACTCTTAGAAGAGTAGAGAATATTTCCTTCATGTTCTACATGCTGTGCCACAATTCAAATAACATAAAGGGAGCTTGTAATAGCAGAAAGTGCACTGTTATTCATACTGTACTGAGGTTAGCATGTTAAATATAGCATTAAAAAACCCTTCAAGGGGAAAATTTTCCCACATTTCTGGTGGGAGTGCAAATTTGTACAACCACTATGAAAATCAGTCTGCTGATATCTTAAAAAACTTGAAATAGCTCTAACTCAAGACCCAGTCAAACTACTCCTGGGCATATATCCAAAAGATTGCTCACCAATCCACAAGGAGATCTCCTCAACTATGTTCATAGCAGCTTTAGTTGTAATAGCTAGAAACTGGAAACAGCAAAGATGTCCTTCAACCGAAGAATGGATAAAAAAACAAAAACAACAACAACAAAAACCCAAAACAAAAAAACTGTGGTACATTTACACAATGGAATACTACTCAGCTATCAGAAACAAGGAAATAATCCAATTTGCAACCAAATGGATGGAACTAGAAAAACTCATCATGAGTGAGTTAACTCAGACCTAGAAAGATACACATGTCATATATTCACTTATAAATGGATTTCAGCCAGATAGTACTGGATAAATATCCTACAAATAATAGACCCAAAAGAGCAGGAACATACACTTGGTTACCTGTCAGTGGGACACCCCAACCTACTGGAACTACCATGTATGCCTCCTGTGCAAGAGGAAGCTCTTAGACCTCATGTGACTAACGAACTGAGGAGGGCTGATACATGGAGGCACCCTACACCAGAGGGATGGGAGGGGAGAAAGAAGGGATAGAGGGTGGGAGGGAGGGCCCTGGTGGGGTGGAGGGAGAGGTTGGCAATGGGGATGTAATGAAGTAATAAATAAACATTGAAAAATCCTTCAAATTGTTGAAAATATACCACAAGCCTGAAATAAATCTTGAATTTTGAAAAAATATGTTCAAAATCTTATTGAACTTATTCCCATGACAATGGAAATGTAGTGTTTAAAATCATAAACTTTAATCTAGTTACCATTGTATTACATGGCTACACATCTCACATCCAAGCAAATAGATCTTCTATAACATCTCTGTTAGATCACAAGGGGACATTCCATGGATTTTTGAGTCATATGTTTAGCCAGGTAGCATTTTGCTTTCTCTTTGTCTTTTAATTCTATCTAATAACTCCTGTTATTGCAATATTTGTCATAGTGCCCCTCCATGACTTAGCCACCAAGGGATCCTGAGTTGTGTGGAATCTTTCTTCTGACCTTTGGAAAATGGGTTTGCTATGAAGTCCTGGGTGTTCTGGAAATAGCTATGTAGAACAGGTTTTCCTTGAGCTCACAAAGATCCACCTCCTTCTGTGTTACAAGTAGAACTAAAGGCATGTGTCATAATGTCAGACAGTGTGTAGACTTTTAAAGTCATGGAGCTGTCCTGAGTTCAGTTCAAAACATTCCAGAAATACCCCTTTTATATGAGAGTGCCACTTGAGGTTGGCACTGTCAAATGAACAAGGAGAGTATGGCTAAAATCTCAGCACTAAAGAGAGAATAAGAATGAGAACTGTAGCTGGCCATATTCTCTCAGAGATATTCATGTGTTTCCCTCTCTTTTCTAATTGCTAGCTGTTTAAAAACAGGAAATCCAAGTGTGTGAGTTTGTCCAGACTATCTCTTTTGGTATCATCAATCCTGTATTCCTTTTTTTTTAAATTCTCTGTCAAAATCTTCTTGGTTTGTTTTTTCAAATCCATTAAAATTTCCCTTAATATTTCCCCAGAATTTTATGTTGTTTTTACATATTGTGGATTTGTGAAGGACCAGGATCCATTAAATAAATAAATTGCTTGTATTTTTCGATGTTGATTATTGTTTTAACTAAAAAATATATGAGTAAAGTCTATCAGAATGTTTGATAGTAAATCCCTTATAGAACAAATTGAAGAAATTATAGAAAATAGGAAAATCTAAACACCTAATTTTCATAGCCTGTGTTGAACTACTTTCTTAAATGTATTTTATGTTATAAATCATAGTTTAAGTAATACTGAATTTAGTACACATGAAATTAAAATTATTAACAGTGATTTTGTAAAACAAATAGTATATTTCTCATGATGAATATTAATAATACATATGATTTTTGATTTAAAGAAGGAAGAATCAACATAAAGAATAATCTAATTATGGTGGAATAAATTCAATAAAGGTGACATTATTGGCAACACAAATAAAACGAATGAATAGTTATATAAAAGACCTTGTTTTCAACTGATCAAACAACACATTTTAGTATGAATAGTTCATCTTTTAAAGGGTAAGTAATGTTTGCTGTCACTCTGATAATTCCAAAGATCACCATTGGTGTGTTAATGCATGTGCAGTTTGTCTATTGTAGTTGATGATTCTACAGATGAGTTTTTGTATGAATGGAACGTTTTTATATAAAACATGAAGGCCCTATGTTAACTCAATATTTTGTTATCTAGATAAGGGTAAACTAAAATACAATTTTGATACCATCTTATTTTTTTATCAGGTAGTAGAAATTCTACTAATTAATTAAAGTAGTTCTGTAGATATTATGGAGAAGTGGTTCTGATTTTAAGAAGATATAAAGGCTCCCAGGCTCAGTACACTATTGGGGGTCCAGAGAGAATTATCAGTGGATAAGAGCACTCAATAGTCTTGTAGAATACCTAGGTTAGGTTTCTAAAACACATTCTGAGCTCTTCTCAACTACTTGTAACTCCAGCTCCAGTAGATCAGATGTCCTTCACCTATTCATGAACACACACACACACACACACACACACACACACACACACACACACACA
>CAJQZJ010010085.1:756239-794303 GCA_907164525.1 Lophiomys imhausi | reverse complement strand
AAAAAAAAAAAAGAAAATATACCATGTTCATAGATCAGTAGAACTAACACAGTAAAAATGACCATTGTACCAAAAGCAATCTATAGACTCATTGTGGTACCTACCAAAATCCCAACACAATTCTTCACAGACCTTGAAAGGACAATTCTTAGCTTCATATGAAATATCAAAAACAATTGCTACAATATTCCTGAAAACAAAAGAACTTCTAGAGACCTCACTGTTTACAATTTTAAGTTGTACTACAGAGATTTAGTAATTTACAAAAACAAAAAACTAGATCAAAAATTTACTGGCATAAAAACAGACACACTGTTCAATAGAAACAAATTGAAGGTTTCAGAAATAAATATCTACACTTCTGGACACCTGATTTTTTTATATGAAGTATTCAGAAATATACACTTGCAAAAAATACTGCATCTTTAAAAAATGGTGCTGGTAAAACTGGATGATTACATGTAGAAGAATGCAACTAAATTCTTACTTAGCACTCTGCAAAACCTAACTTCAAATGGATTAATAACTTCAACATAGAACTACATATGCTAAACTTGATAGAAGATAAAATGGGAAATATCCTTGACCTCATTGACACAGGAGAAGACTTTCTGAACAGAGAATTGATAGTGCAGGCATTATCACCAACAATTAATAAATAGGACCTCATGAAACTGAAAAGGTTCTGTAAGGCAAAGATACCATTATTTGAACAGATCAGAAACCTACAGAATGGGAAAAGTTTTTTACAACTTTATTTCCAATAGAGGACTAATATACAAAATATATGAAAAACTCAAGAAACTAGAGGTTGAATCACCAAATACTCTATTTTTAAAATGGGGTACAGATCTAAACAGAAATTCTCTATAGAGGATTTGTCATTTGGTTGAGAAATACTTAGAGAAATTCTCAACATCCTTAGCCATCAGGAAAATGCAAATAAAAACTACTTTGAGATTCCATCTTATACCCATCACAATTACTAGATCAAAAAAAGAAGCAACAGTTCATGTTGGCAAAGATGTGGAAAAAGAAAAACATCATTCATTGTTGGTGGGAATTCAAACTTGTACAGCCATTACGAAAATCAATATAACGTACCTCAGAAAGTTGGGAATTGATCTACCTTTAGATCTAGTTTACCACTTTTGGGCATATACCCAAAGGACACTTCATCCTAATACAAGGGCACTTTCTTAACCATGTTCATTGCTGCTCTCTTTATAATAACCAGAAGCTGGAAATAACTCAGAAGTCTATCAACAGAAGAATGAATAGAGAAAATGTGGTCCATTTACATAACAGGGTATTGCTCAACTGTTAAAGAAATATCATGAAATTTGCAAGTAAATGGATGGAACTAGAAAAATTCTTATTGAGTGATATAACCCAACCCCAGAAAGATAAATATGGTATGTAATCACTTATATGCAGATATTAACAAGTAAATAAGAAACAACATGCAATTCATAGACCAAGAAAGGTTAGGTATAGAAGGAAGGACTAGGAGAACACATGGATCACCCTGGGTTAGGAGGAGATAGTATAGATTTCATGGGAAGACTGGGCACAGGTGGAGACTGGAACAAGAGATCAGGTAGGGGTGAATAGTCGGGTTAAAGAAGTGAATAAAAGGAGAGACAGGTGGAATTGAAGGGCATTTGAGGATTGATATGGAAACAGTGCAGTAGAGACTTCTTAAAGTATATGAAGACAGTAATAAAGACATCTCCTAATGGCAGGGGATATGGAGATTCAATTAGTGATGTCTTGGCACCACACAAGACTTCCTATAATGAGACTTGGTTGCATTCATTGAATTCTTGGACAAGATGGTCTCATGAAAATCTACAACACACCCTGGCTAATACTTAGATAATGGGTTGATTTCCAATAACTGACAGAAGACCTTTGTTGAAGACAACACTCACTCAATTCATTGAACACAGGGGATTCATGCTGGCATCTACATGGGGAATTTACTCCTACATTTAGCATCTTTGGTGAGGACAGTTACTCTGCAAGCTATGAAAAGAGAAACATGAACATCAACCAAGTCACAAAACCTTTGATCTAAAATCTTCCCTCCCTATAAGATATGCTAGATAAACTGTGGCACTGAAATGTGGGAGTAACCAACCATTGTCTGATTTGACTAAAGGCACACTCTGTAAAATAGAACCAACACTGTTTATGTGAGCAAGAACCAGAGAATAGATTGCCCAGATACCCCTAGCCCTAGGATAAAATCAAACATTACTGAATATATATATATATATATATATATATATATATATATATATATTCACCTCAGAGCTCAGGAAACATCAGGGAAAATGAGGTGTAATAGCCAGAGGGGTAGAGGACACCAGGAGGACAAAGGTAACTAAATCATGTAAGCAAGGCTCAATGAACTCGCAAAGATGGAAACAGCAAAGTCAGGGTCTACATTTTTCTGTCCCATGTCCTTTGTATATATATTATTAATTTTAGAGTAGTATTTTTATGATAGTCATCAGAGTGTGACTAAGTGGGTCTCTGATATTTGTACCTGCTATAGGAGTAGCTCTCTTTCTTCTGTTGGATTGCCTTGTCTAGCCTTCACGCAATGTTTTTTATTTTATATTATTATGCTTTATTTTATTTTTTGCTTGGTTGTTATGTCTTAAGACAGAAAGAGAGTGTATCCTGGGAGGAGGTAAGGTGAGTAGGAAATGGTAAGGGTAGAGAGAGGAGAAACTTCAATTAGGGTATATTGTATGACAAAATTATCTATTTTCAATAGAAAGAAAAACTGAAAAAAGAATTTATTTTATGGAATTGTATATATTTTTTCCTAGTGAACTAAATATGTACTGATGTATTTTGATGAAAACACAGGAGAAAATCGATAGTCTAATTTTGTCTATAAAAACAAAAATAAGTTAAACTTTCAATTACGATGTTTACTATTATATTAGGTTGTGTATTAATACAATTGCCTAAGAACATGTACTAGGAAATAGTTAAAATTTGTTTATGGCTATCAAGAAAGTCTAACTATTAGGAATTTAGATTACTATTAAAAGATTTGTTTCAAGATGCTAAGAGATAAGCAACATTTGCTTATCTAAATATAAGAGGTGGATAGGACTTCTTCAAAAACCTCAAGAGATCTGCAGAATATGGCATTCAAAGATGTTTTCTTAACTTAAGATTTTTTGACATCGAGACATGTCAGCTCCTGACAGCACCCCCTATTCTACTCCAAGTAGAAGATGAGCACCAAAGAATCTCCAGTAGGAGATGGTTGAATTAGTGGCAAGCCTATCTCATGGCAAGAAAAAAACCCTTGCTTCAACTGTAGACAGAATGTTGTTCAAAAAGTACAAAACTTGGAAGCAGGTAAGTCGACAGCCTAGCCCTGCCAAGACAGGGTAGGCAAGTCCTTCATAATTCCTGCTCTACAGTCAATGTCTGTCAGAGAAATGGGGACAAACAGCTGAAGATTGATGCTATAATGTATGGAGAGAAAATGTGAACTGTCCAGGCAGCCACTGGTATGTCATTTCTTAGTTTTGGAAGCTGCGGGCCCTGCACTTCCTATATAATCAGATATATTTATCCCTCTCAGGTCTCCGAGGTAGTTGAAGAATAGCTAGCTAGAGTCTCATAGTTAAATTTTGAGTTGTTTAGGAATCAAGAGGGTGTTCTGGATCTAAGAAGATGTTTTTAAAATTGTGATACAAGTTAGCATGAAAGCTGAGTTAGTTATAGAATTTTAAACTCATGGAGATGGTTAGATAGTAGAATGTTAAAGTCAGGTGCCAAATACATATGGACTGGACATCGGGAATGCATACTAAGCCATATAACTCTCATAATTGTGGCCTATTTATTTATGTTGTTTTGCATTGTATTTATTGTTATGAGAGAAAGAACCATTTGTTGGACTGAAAGGGGGAGCTGTTGGGGGGAAAAAGTTATACCTTAAACTTAAAAAAAGGGAAGAGGATGAGGATAGGGGGTTGAGGGGGAAGAGGGTGGGAGGGTGGGACTGGAGGGGCTAGTAGGGAGGGGATTGTGATTGAGCTGTAACTTGAAGATATAAAAAATAAATTATAAAAAAAAACCTTCAGGAAAAGTTAAGAAAAAAAATTAACCTGCTTAATGTTATGATTTGAGAACTCTAGTTAAATGCTATACTAGAACTACTTCAAAAATTCATGAATTTTTGAAATGTGCAAATAATTTCACAATAAAACTTTTATTAAAATTCCATTCTCAGAGCATTGTCTTAACAGGATAATAAACCTATTAATATTTCTCATAGTTATAGATGTATTTCTACTTATTGCTACTGTCTTTTGTGTGGTTGGTGTTGATAAGAAAAACTAGGGCTTTGCATATGCTGCCAGTACAGCCTGTTAGATATATTCTCATTACTATTTTTAGTTCATTTTTTTCTTTTCTTCCTGTTGCCTGGATTGATCATGCTTTGCTTCAATGGTGAATATACTTTCTGTGCATCTGGCTAATATGTTATATATATATAATTGTTTATATGTATAAGCATGTATAATAAAGCTTAGATTTTATTGAAAAAATATTTATTTCAAATGTCAGTGTTCAATACATTGAATCCTACTTTCTTCCTTCTCCTGAAATTGGCAAATGGATTAGAAAGAATAAAAGTTGAAAAAAGTCCAAAATTTAGGAAAATTAGAGAAATGATGAGTATGTCAGTAGATCAAAAACTACAGTAGCCATAGTGAAATTCTCTTCAACTGTGGAAGTCAAAAACAATAATTTTATGTATTGAGTTGCTGTTACTTTCAATTGCTAATTCAGAAGCAGAAGATAGTATATTTTAAGTAAATGCATTTACTCATTCATATGTTTGGATGTTTCACTATTTATTCATGCTTTGATTCAAGTCTTGTGTTTTAGGAGATGTGTTTGGGTCTCGTCTCTTTTGTCTATCCACAGCTCTCATGTGCATATGTGTGTGTGTGTGTGTGTGTGTGTGTGTGCGCGCGCGCGCGCGCGCGTGCGCGTGGGAGTGTATTTATGTGTGTTTGCATATATGTGTGCATTTGAATGAGTGTGTATCTATAAATGGTTTCAAGAAAAAGGAAACTTCCTCAAAGTTCAGATAAACATCAAGGTTTAATGGCTGTCTATAAAAGTCACTTTTATTTCCTCTGATGGGGGAAATGAGATGAGAGCCATAACCAAGCTACATGAATATATGGCTTGGGCTAATCCAAGAGCATTTCTATCTAACTATCCTAGGCTTGGCAGGAAGCTTCTAGCCTCCATACAACATAATCTTCTGCTAGCATGGAACTTGAAGGTTTCAGCTTGCAGTCTCCATCTGCTAACCTAGAATGTTTTTGGCCTCTGAGACTTATTGTTAAATAAGTTTATCTTTTCTAGTTTTTTTTTCTGAACTCTGGCTAGTTGCTTCAACTCAATTGTTCTGCTAAAACTCTTCTCCAAGCTGAGTGATTCAAACTGGCTTCGTTGCTTCTCACTCAGTTTCTCTGCTTGGAACATCTGCGTCTGCACTCCACGAACTGAACTCCATTAACTGGACTGCACTAAACTACATGAAATTGTACTGTACTCCCAAACTCTATTGTACTGTCTCCATGAACTCTCTTGTCTCTCTCTGTCTGCTCTCAAGTAACTTTTATTTCCTGTCTGTCCTTGAAAGAGTTGGGCATATGTTATCTCTGAAGCATTCTGTCAATTTTTTCTCTGATTCATCACCTTGTCTGTCACTCAATTAGATATCATTGTTTGAGATTAAAGTTATCTACTAAAAATATGTCTGAATTCCAGCCAGAGGGATTAATGGTATATACTAAGAGTGTGCCTGTATTCCAGCTGGATCACACAGATCTAGGTCTCTGGATATGGTCTATTGCCCAAGTAACTTTGTTGCTGATTAAAATTCCTCTGCAGCTATTTTGTCATGTGCCAGTGCTCTGGCCCATTCTGTTTACAGAATTTTTGAACCTATCTATGTTGTTTTGTCATCTGATGTGCTGCTTTTATTGTCACTATTGGGTTTCTGGAAAGCAAGACTTTTCTGATTTAGATACACATTAAACATGGTGTAAAATAGACATAAGACCATTGATTGTTTACTAAGAAGAAAAATTGCTGCCATGATTCACATTGCCCAATCCTATGGTGTATCACTACAGTAATGTATAATCAGTCTCCCAAAATTCAGAGACACACATCTAGGGCTTTAGTTGTTGTTGTTGTTTGTGTTTTTGGAGACAGGGTTTCTTTTGTAGCCCTGGCTGTCTTGGACTCGCTTTGTAGACCAGGCTGGCCTCAAACTCACAGAGATCTGCCTGCCTCTGCCTCCCGAGTGCTGGATTAAAGACATCCACCACCACACCCGACATGTCTAGGGCTTTTTAAAGGAAGATTATATAGTCTTGCAAGGAGCTGAGAGATGTAAGGGGAGTAGTTTTCTTGGAAAAGAGTTTGAGTGCATCTTTTGATGTACATATGTCTTTTATGGCAATTGTTGAAGATTTGTCTTGGTTTTGCGGCTTGTGCCTTTTCTTTCAGAGTGTTATAAATAAACATGAGATTCATTTTTAGAATTCTCACTGTAATTATTCCAACATTACCTGACAGTTTTATTTTATTAGCATATTATAATTACCCAAAATAATGTATTTCATTGTGAAAATCTCCCCCCCCACACACACACATTTATACACACCTTGATCATGTTAAATTTCAGAACTCAAAATTTACACTATTATCACTATTTTTTTTTTTTTTGGTTTTTCGAGACAGGGTTTCTCTGTGTAGCCCTGGCTGTCCTGGACTCACTTTGTAGACCAGGCTGGCCTCGAACTCGCCTGCCTCTGCCTCCCAAGTGCTGGGATTAAAGGCGTGCGCCACCACTGCCCGGCTATATTATCACTATTTTGATAATAGTAGGGAATAATGTGGAGTGAAAAGATCAGAAATTCAACAGTTTTATTTTTATATTTAATGAAATAACAATTTAGCATAATGCCTACTATCATTTGCTGGCCTCCAAGAATGAATGTAGACTAGATAAGGCCCATAGTATTGTCATATATGCAAATATATCACTTAAATAGAACTTATATTCATCTTGGATACCATTTACAATTTAAAATGCTTATGCAGCTCCTAGGCTTAGCACAATAATATTATTCAAGAAATGCTGAGAAAAATAAAAGAACCACATGCCATGTTTGGCTGGAATAGCTGGAAAGAACATGCCTCTGATCTATCTCCTCATGATTCAGAAAAGATAAACTGCCTATATTATTCTCTCTGAGGTCCCAAAACCAAGACATGCAGAATGGCTGTGGCATCCAGAAATTTGGTGACAAATCTTAGTGAATACCCCTTTTGTCTTTTTCTGGATCCAGTTTTGTGTGGAGAATATCCTACAACCATAAAAGTGCACAAGAATATCACCATACAACAACCAAAATCCTAAAACCAACAGAATGAACAAACTGAACCAGAGATTGTGATATAAGGAAAGGTGTACAATACAGTCAAAGAGAGGCTTGGGATTTTGACAGTGTTCACTCTGCAACCATCTATGAGTCAAAGCACACTGGTTTTATCATTTTCAGTCACAAGTAGGCAAAATTGAGGATGAAGTTCCTTTTGACTTTACTGAATTTCTAATTCCATTATTTATTAAAGCAAATGTAAAGATGGAATAGCAACTAGATGTTTGAAGTGTATGTTGGATCAATAGGGGAGGGAAAAACTTGACAGAAGGTTGGGAGGCTGCTGGATATCTTCCAGGCTGATCAGCTACTCATTGAAGCAGCTGTGATCACAGATTATGGTGGAATATAGACATACATATTTGATATCCATGTTGGAAGACTTTATAAGGAATATGTTTTTAAAAACTTCTGTCTTGACCTGAAAATGAGACCTTTTCCACTGAAGAGTTCTTGTCACAAACATTGCCAGAGTTGTAACTTAAAAGGATTTATTCTTCAGTTCCAACAACTAAAAGTGTTGCCTGGTAAAAATAAGCCATATTCCCTGGAACAGGACAAGAATAATGATGCTCTATGTGCAGTTATAATGGCAGGTTGCACACCAGACTAGAAAGGTAGTAGCAAGTAAGCTTTTGAATTTTATTGTTATTTTGAAAACTAGAAAACATAAATTTTCCTTTTTTTTTCTTTTCTCTCTCTTCTTTTTGTGAGTATATTATGTGGTGTGCATGCCTAGTTGCAGGTGCTTCTGATCCTCATGTCAGAATGTTCCTCAGTCAATATCCACCTGTTACTTGGTGCACGCTTTTCATTAACTCTAGAATTGGTTGATATGACCAAGTTACCTAGTTAGTTTCTTCCAGGAATTCCCTGTTACCTGCAAAGTGCTGAAACTGCAGAGAAGTTGTCATGCTCACCTGAAATTTTCATAGGTTGTGAGGATCAGAACTCCTTGCTTCAAACGTATTCCCTAAACACTTCATTCAATAAGAAATCTCCTTGGCCTTCATTTTTCTTTGTATAAATTAGTTTTTTTTAATCCAGTCACAAACTTTATATGAAATTGTATCTGATGTATTCAAATTGTACATATCAGGCTTCATAATTCAATGCCTTGGTTTGAGCAGGTTTAACAGAATATTGAGTGGCTTAATGAACAAGCAGTAGCTTTGTCAGTTTTGAATATTGAGAGTCCAAGATCAGGGAGTCAATATAACTCCATTGCAAGAAAGGACATACTTCTGTCCAGAGATGGCTATTTGCCACATAGACCCACACTAACCTTGCCATGGGTATGCCTACTTAAGACCTCAAGGAAACTAAAACAGCTCCCAATGATTCCACTTCTTCTCTAATTGCTTTTTTATTTGGTAAATTTCACATCATGCACCCTGTTCCCTCTCATCTCCCACCTCCCCTCAGACACACACTCCAAACTTGAAATGTCTGCCAACATAAAAAAGAAAAATCTCATTGTTAACACTGTAGTGTGTCCCGCAATATTCCCTTTTGTCCTCACATTTTTGCCTCTGGCGTCTGCTACTTGGCCAATGCTGGAAACCTACTGGGACTCCTCTCAGATATACTGTTATTGTCCTGTGTCATGGAGATCCTGTAGTTTTAGGTCTGTGGAACTGGGCTCTTCATACACTCCAGCAGTTCATCCATGGGGTATATGTTAGTGTGGGCCAACACAAAGCCATGGTTTTGGGCCCGCAACCCCCACATCCAGGGGCAGTTCTACTATGATACTCAGGTAAGGTGCAGGGCTTGCTCTCCTGACTGCCACAGCAGGTAAGAGGTTGGTCCAGTTTTCCTCCACTCATGTGCCCATTAGGGATAACTCTTCCACCTGCTACCTATGTAGACAGCATCAGAAAGTGGAGGGGTCTCTCTCTTGCCAACACCACCAAAAAGCAGATAAAAGGCAGGGCTGGCTCTCTCACACTCAGCCTCAGAGCTAGTTCACACACATCCCACACATCTACGGCCAGCTGTGCTGTGCTGTCCAGTTGAGACAGGGGACCTGCTCTCCCAAGTGCTGTAGCATGAGAAGGGCAGGGTCAAATCTCTGTCCACCAATAGTGGTAAGGGCAAAAAGGAAGAGAGGGATATCTCTCCCCAATACTACCCCAAAGCAGACAAAAAGCAGGGCTGGCTCTCCCACACTTACATCCTCAGGGCCAGCTAGCCCACAACCCCCATATCCAGGGCAAGCTGTACTACACCTATTAACCAAGAGAGGTGCATGGCCTGTTCTCTGGAGTGTTGCAGAATGTGAGGGGCAGGGATAGCTCTCCTGCTTTTGTGACCCCATGAGGGTCAGATCTTCTGTCCACCACTGGTGGTGAGGGCAAAAGGAAGGGGAGGGGATATCTCCCTCATCAATACCACCACAAAGCAGACAAACAGCAAGGCTGATTCTTCCACACTCACTTCCTCAAGACTCGCTCATCCACAACCCCCACATCTAGGTTGAGTCAGGATTCTTCTAGTCTCTGGCTTGCTTCCCTTCCTGGAAGCCCATCTGTTGCTTGCCTGGTGCTGTACTGGTGGTTGTCAAAGGCTAGCTTCCTGTCTGGACCCTATGGTACCAAATTGGTGTTCTCTGGCTTGATTTTTTTTTTCCCAGAAATGTTAGGCTACTGTTCATTCAGATTTTTCTGAAACAGAACACTGAATGTAGACATAGCTTCTCTCCTTTCTGCCACCTACTGATGCACATGTGACACAGCAGCAACATCTGCAATGCCCCCAGGGGAAGGAAGTATTCCACTTCTTAATATTGTCTCATTAGTTCAGACAAGGCCTCCAAACATATAACTGGGAAGAGGACAGACATGTAGAGAATAAAGCATGTCAAAGGTTTTATAATTCTTTTTTTTCCTCAATTAAGATATTATCATGAGAAACAGAAAACCAATGTACAGGGAAAGTCCAGCAATTAAAAAAAATGAGAATCAAATAACAAACTGAAGAAGAAAGCATTACAGGAATGAAACTGACTTGCATTTTAAAGCTCTTGGCAAATATTTCACAATAGCTTAAAGAAAAGGCTTTGTATATACCTTGAGGAAACTTTGTAAGTTTATCAATAAGTTTAGAAAGAATGTCCTTAGGTCACTACTCAATAGGAATATCTAACATATGTTCAAATACCAACAGCTTTAGTTGAGTAGTTGTTATTCACAGAAGGAAATGTTTATTGTGGTGGAGAATCAGTTGCTTAAAGAAGATATGAAGAAAATATATAATATGCAAATGGATGCAAACTCCTTTTCAACAATTTTTGGCAGATACATCTCATTGAGCCTTAAGAGAATCATTGGGACACGATTAACTCACTTCACAAGTGACTGACTCCAATGTCCACAGTACATAGCAGCTCTTACACTTCTAAGTTGAAGTAGAGTGTGACCAAAACAACTGGAAAGAGAAGATAATTTTCATAATAGTTTATTCTAGTGAATTAAATAAAACTAATGCTCATGTCAATATAGAACTTATAACTAGCGTCAGTAAGACATACAATCAACTCATTCAAAATTTGACTATAAGAAGCATGAAAGAATGGTCTAGGCAGCCACTTTGTATAACTGAGACTTAAAACGGCAGCATTGTTAGTAATGCCTTCTATGACTAAATGTATACCTTCTACACTCAAAGATTTTTTTCTGGTGTTTGTCTTTTGATATGGATGTATTTAATTTAAAATAATATCCTGATGCACTTGGCTCCAGAATCTGTATAATGACATTATGTACTACTAGATTAAGTGACATAATATTCATTCTAAATAATACTTAGTAAATATTTAAATATATCTATAGATTATGTGTGTGTGAATGTCAACATGCATGTATATGTCTGCATCAAGAATGGATTCAGGACAAGCGGTGTAGTATCTGAATATATAGGTTGTTTGATTTAGCTCAATATATAGGTTGTTTGATTTTTTAAAGTCTATTCACAAGTTGCTGTTATGCTCTTTCTTTTTCTTTGTCTTTTTACAAGTTGTGAAAAAAGAAAAATATATGTTTATTTTAATAATGATTCAAACAGAACTTGTTAAATATCCTACCACAAATGCTTAAAGTGTCTCCTTCCTCTTGCTAGTTAATACCCTCACTGAATCCTAGCATTATCACTGACTCCCAGTGACAGAGAGGCTTTCATTTTTATGGCCTTGAGTGGAGTCTTTTTTTCCTATTGGAAACATCCTTTGGCGCTCTGAGAAATCTATGATGAGAATGATATAGTTTGTTTTAAATAACTAACCACATCAGATAGAACAACTAGTTAATATATATTTTGTCTCTGTCATCTCCCAGTAATGGAGACACTGATAGTATTATTGAACATGGCATTGAAATTATCTTTAAAAAAAGTCCTACATAGACTTAGTTCTTTTCATAGAAAAAAAATCTCAACAAGTATGTTCATATGCTCTTATAACCAAGAAAACATACATTTATAAAAAAAACAGTTTCTAGGAAGTTATTTTTACTTTAGATTTTAAAATATTTTAAGTAAAAATCAAGTAGATTCCTAACGTTTAACCAGACAACTGTAGGTTCATTCAGCCATAGCACATCCCCTCTGGCTCTTTTCCCATAACACCCAACAGTCAAATCAGCTATCAATTTCAGATATGCACGTTTCCTGTGGGATCACTTGTCTTAGCAACTATGTCCACTCTGTCAGCAGCTTGAACCTGTTGGTATTAAAATCTGTATTCCCCTGTTCATTGATACTTCTTGAAGCGTCCCCTCATGTATGACCTTGCCCTGATATGTGTTATGTCACAAATACTAGACTCTGCTAAAGCAATTTTGAAGGAAAGGTCCTTAAGTGTGGAAAATTCAATGAAAAAAATCAAGGTCAGATTGTCATTGTCCCTCCCAGTCCAGCATCCCAGCCCACCACTGAAAAATTATGTTCTTACACTACATTTTTTTACACAAGAAAATTCTCTGATTTCTCCCAGTATCTGTCACAAAATGCTGAGTACATTTCAAGTTTTTCATATCACTGAAAATAAAAAGCAGCAGTATTCACAAAGATAGGACAGGATGTATCTGGTATTCATTGATTGAGTTCCTACAGTCAAATAAGACAGAGAAATAGTTTCATGCTTATTTTGCATAGATTTGGAACTCTCTATCGTTTCACACCTTTCATGAAAGGAAACCCCAATTCACATGTGAAGGAATTGCAGGAAACAGCATTAAACACATCACTCGCACTAACCATCAAACAGGTGTGTGTAATTCAAGAAACAAGAGGACAAGCTTAACACTGCTCAGTTTCAGTCACTGATAATGGAAAAGTCAATGCAGGCAGGTATGAAATTTTACTATTTTACTTTTGGTATCAAAGAGAGGTGTACATTTTGAAAAATTGGTTACAAAATATATAAAGAGCTTAAAAATAGATCTCATGAACCCTAAGTGAAGTTATTATTCACTGAATATTTCTCAAATTCTATCAGAATATTATTTTTAAAAATGAGACAATACAAGCCTATAGCATGAGTACAGTTAAGATGGATAGATAATTTACTTTTATAATCCCTTAATTTTAGTCTCCTTTTACAAACTCAAAAAAGGTAGTGAATTTTCAACAATATGAAAACTGTTAACACTTGTTGTTATTGAGTAACTTAGAAAATGTCTGAGTCAAATATTTTTACTAATATGCAAGTGTCAAATAAGATTGGTATAATTTTATAACCTGTATATATCAATCATGTTGCTGGTATTCTGTGTATTTTTAATGTGATATAACCACCATTGCTCTTCAGGTTTTAAGTCCTTATAAAAATCCTAACAGATATGTTAATTAGTATTTCATGCATAAGCACCACATCCATATCACTCCCACTCACCCTCTCCTCCCCAAATTCCTCATTTCCAGATTCATGACATCTTTATTACTGTTTCATGCACAAATGTAGGTGTATGTAACATCCTGAGTCAATTCACCTTTGCTCATGTGTGCATGGGACAAGGACTAACCACTGCAATTGGGCAAACTTACATGGGGTTCCTTCCTAGAGGAAACTGATTTCCTTCCAGTAGTCATTGACCTCTTGTAGATAGCTCTTCATTTGGGGTGGGCTACGTAGAATTTTACCTATTTTCAATGTCATGTTAACTGATCTTATTCAGGAAATAATACTGTTAAGAATGTACAGGGGAATTTTTTTTTCTGTTGTTGTCTATGGGACACATTCTATCAACAAGTATCCTGGGTCTGTGCTTTTACAGTCTTTCCAAAGCCTCTTCAATGATTTACCCAAACCCTTGATTTAGTGATTATGTTGTAGTGTATCAGTGGGTGTTGGACACTCCATAGTCATTTATCCTCTGAATTTTGACCAGTTGTAGATTCCTATATGATTCTGTTGTGTCTGTTGTCCATAGAGCCACAGTAGTTGGCAAGGTTTATAGTCCCTGGCATGATATCCTTCCTGTTGAGAGACCTCAAGTCCAGATAGATAGATGTTGGTTATCATCAAACTAAAATGTACCACTATTTCATGACTGTCAATATCCTACCAGTCCAGTCATTGCTGTGTTCTATAAGTTTTACAGCTGCACATGACTATTGATGTATTTTCTCTCTTGGCAGATTGCATAGCAAGTTCTGATACTATGAGAGCCAGTACATAGGGCAGAGACCTTCAGTTCAGTGCTTCTACAACTTCTATGTCTGAAACACATAATGCTTTCATCACCAGTATGGACTTTCCTGTAAATTGTGGGTGGACACTTAGGGAAACACCCACAGTCTAGATTGTTTTGAGTTCTCATGGACTACCATGACCAAAAAAAAAAAAAAACCCTACAGGATATTACTCGTGTGTGGTACTGGGATTTTTGCTAGGTGCTTCATGGTTCTTGGGGGCAACATTGCTATGTCATGTCATAACTTCTTTAAATATATATCTATCTACTAACTTGCATGTATATTGTATGTAGTTTCAGTAAACATAAAATAATATGATTCTATATTTCTTTTCAAACGTTCTTAGTGTTATTTATCCTTTTTCATTCACTTTCTACCTTTATTGCTCACCTACTCCATCAACAGTCAAAGCTGTCTTTTTCCATTTTCCACCTCAATGCACCTGTGTCTTACCCTTCTCCATTCTAGAGGGATCCACTTTTCCCCCTTGATCCTCTCAGATTTTCTTTTTTTTTTATGGTTACTCTAGATATATGTTCACATGTAAAGATTCAGAGATAATGGCTTCCAATCAAAGAGAAAATGCAGTGTTTGTCTTTACAGGTTCCCTGAGAACTGAGTTTGATATGGTCTACTTCCATCCATTTACCTGCAAATTTCATGATTTCATTTTTCTTAACAGCTGAGTTAATTTTGAAAAGGATAAGAAAAAGCCCCCAATTTTAGCTTCAGAAGAAGTCCCATTTTGCCTTTACTTAGCTCTTAGCCACTACAACCTTTAAAATAAAACAATAAGAATAGTTTCCCCTCTCCAGGGACCTTGGGCCTAGGACCATCTATGTGAGCTACAGGTAATAGGGTCCTTCAAAGGAGAATACCTCAGTGTTTGTGCATTCTAGCCTTATGACAACAATCTGCCTGGAGACTCTCCTTGCAGAGAGAACTGACCTCTGACCCTTGCTCTGTATAAAATGGCTTGTTTGGGTTTTATGGGCTATTAATTGTATAACTGTTAAGCTAAGGGTACCCCCTCCACTCTGAGGAATGGGCTTATCAGGAGTTCCCACCCATATTTTAGGCACCTCTAGATGTTTATTGTCTGGTCACCTGGCTCAGATCAATCTGTCTAAAGTCAGCTATACTCACCAAGGTTTGAAAGGCCTCCCATCTGCCCTTTAGCCTTAATTATCCCCTTTATTATCCCCCTTTATTATTATGCCCTCATTCTTAGGGTTTTTCAACTCCCTGAGGAGATCGAGTTCGGTCCTGGCCCCGGGGCCTGTAAATAAAGATCCTTTGTCTTTGAATCGAGCAGGGCTCCTGGTCGATTGTTGTTTGGCATTTTGCAATCTGGTCCTAAAAATTTGTATCATGTATATGTGCATCATTTATATTGTTCATTCATCAGTGGATGGGCTTTTACACTGCTTCCATTTCCTCAACATTGTGAATAACGTACACCACTTTGTATCATCCAAAATGCCCACTAATTAAGCATTCCCCGCTGCTCTCTAAACATTCTAACTCTGCTATTTTACCTGTTATGGTTATTGTGTATATGTAATTAATGATTTTGCATGTGACTTTAAGCTCCTAGTGTTTTTACACATAGCAAAGCATTATCTAGAACTTTAAAGATCATCCTGTTTCATGATAGATGCTATTCTACTGTAAGGACAATTATTGTCTTTTCATTTACTGTTGATGAGCAACTGAGTTCTGTCTAGCCTGTACTATGTGGTTGTTTCAATGAAAATATCACTCAGGGATTTGAACACTTGGTCCCAGATTGTTGGCACTGTTTGGGAAGTTTACCAGTTTTGGAGTTATTGGAGGAAGTACAATACTGAACTGGGCTTTGCGAGATTAAGCCCTTGTGCCACTCTGTTTCTCTTTCTTCATGGCTCATACTTGCAGTTAAGATCTGAGCTCAGAGATTCCTTCAAATGTGCTTATATTTAGTAGCATAATTTTGTGCCTTTATATATTGATGCACATGTAAACACACATATATAGACACATATACATATTGACCGTCATTTATCTATAATATGAATTATTAAAACTCTGAACAAATTTTTGCCATGACTCTATTTTTCATGATATTAGTATAGTTTTACTTCCAAAGGCACATAGAAATTTTCTCTCTATGAGAAAAACATCAGAAAAACTGAAACTGATAGACATTTTCTACAATCTCTCATCAGTCCTTAAAGCTATCAAAGTGACTCAAAGTAAATGAAATATGAGTAGCTGTCACAGTTTAGAGGAGCCTAAGGAGATATGACAACTTCATTTAGTGTGTTGCCTAGATGAGTTCTGGATGGGAGACAAGAAGTATAAATAGAGAACTTTACAGCTGAATACAGTGGCTTATGGTTATTATCCCATATATTTAGGAAACTGATTAAAAAATTACATTTAAGGATGAACTGAGTGACAAAAAGGAACTTTACCCAAATGTATCTCAGCTAAATATATAACAACATTACTACACTAATGAGAACAAATATGTCATATTAATAATGTAAACACAATACAAACAGGGAGACATAGGAAGAGCATGTGGTTTCAGAGTACTGTTCTCCAAAAATCACTTTAAAAACGGAATTAAAACATATATGTAAAATACATGTTAAAGTTATATTTCTCCTATAGTCTTTAATCATATATACTCATATATATTAGTAATACACATACACACATATAAACACTTATTATACAAAAATAAGTAACACACTTTAGCAGCATGTAGTGCATAATATTGGGATATCACAACCACATAAAATGAAGATAAAATATGTTGTAGGCAAGAATGTCCAAAATTTCTATGCATAACAACATATTTTTCATATTATTAAATACATTACAAAACATGGAAGACTGATCTCTTTCTAAACGAATGGCCAATATGACATTAATTTGATTTATATTCATAGAATGATTTATTCATTTGTTAATTTTAAAATATAAATGTTTAATTTAAGACATATTTTTCATACATTATATTCTGATCATATTTTCACCTCCTTCTAGATACTCTCCACCTCTGTTCCCACCAAAATCCACACCCTTTCTTTCCCTTATTCGAAAATAAATTGGTAATATTTAGTATTGCATTTTACTACATGAGAACAATCTCCTCCATCTCACACACATACCACTGTGATTAGACTCTGTCTCAGCTCAGACTCAAGGTAACAGAGTCTCACGATCATGGAGACCATGAGCTGAATCTGTTAAATCCAGAACAAATCATTTTTTCTTTTAATGGTTCTTTTCACTTTGTATATCGGTCTACACTTGAACTCACAGAGATTTGCCTGCCTTTGCCTTCCAAGTGCTGGGATTGAAGGTGTGCGCCACCACACCTGGCTGGTTCTCAAATATTTACTCCCTAGAAAAAAGTTTAGCATGTAATTTATCACATTTATTATTGACATTTTTGTCTAGTGATATAAGTGATATTAAAACCATCAATATTCACTCTTTACTCTAAAGAAACTACAAGAAAATAATAAATTACATTGATTATGCTGTAGACAAGAATGTCTAAAATTTCTATGCAAATACATATATCAACACATTACATTTATTGGCTTTTCCATAATATTATTCACAAGTGTTACATTATTTCATACTTGACAAGACTTTTCATAATTTAGAGAGAATGAAGAAATATTTCTCATCTTTCATGTGTTCTTATAATGAAAGAGATATCTTTTTTGATAATCCTACTAAGTAAGTTAATAGTTTTATTAAAATAACATATAACTTAGTTGTACTTAAAATATAATCTTTTTCTATGTGATTTTGGTATTGTTTTATTTCCATGAGCCCTATTTCCATTCATTAAAATCTAGAAAATAATCCATTTCAACAATCTCTTGGCATATAATTAATGTGACACATAATTAAAACAAAAGAAATATGCTATATATGTAGTATGAATACATTTACAGAGATGTACAATGTAGGAACATGATTACATTTTAACTAAAATTCTGTATTACTTTTCTTAGAATGCTTCAAGCTTCTGAATAACTGTCATTGAATTCACATGTGATATACCACAGAATGGCTATCTATGCAATGCTTTTATTTTTAATTTAATGAATATTATAGAGCTTAAATTTACATTTTCTAGAAACTTGCTCTCTCTAATTTGATATTCATGGTTATCCAAATTTTTTAAATAAAAAGAATACCTTAGTATTAGTAAATATCCCATATATTGAAGTTTACACTGCTCTATATCATACAAAATTGACATGCGTATTTTATTTATACCTTCAAAATGGCAATTTTGATACTAATAATTAATTTTCAAACTGAATTGATCTATAATATATTATATTGATGATAAATTAATCTGTAATACTGTAATAGTAAAATGAAACAATAAAGATTATTTAGTAAAATACATTCAATTTAAATGAAATGAGATGCTGAGCATCTCTTGTAAGATTCAGAATCTTATGTAATTGAATTATTCTGTCATAATCAAAACAGACTTTTTAAAAAATTTATTTATTTATTGCTTCAGGTTACATCTCCATCATAGTGTCCTCTTTCTACTCTTCCCAGTCCCGCCCTCCCACCCTCTACCCCTAATCCTTCCATCCCAGTCCTCTGGAATGGAGTATCCCTACATAACAGTCCCCCACCCCAGTTCAGCAGTCATATGAGGGCCAAGAACCTCATCATACACTGGGGGCCTACAAGGCAGTCTGACTAGGGCAATGTGTCTCATTGATAGGATGAAAAAAATCTGTGTTCCTATTCCCTTTGGTGCGTTGGTTATAGTATAGATATCCTGTACTAGATAGCTAAAATCCGTCTATAAGTGAACAGACGCCATGTGCATCCTTCTGAGTCTGGGTTAGCTCACTCAGAATGAGCTTTTCTAGCCCCATCCATTTGGCTGCAATTTGCATAATTTTGGGTTTCTGATGGCTGAGTAGTATTCCATTGTGTAGACGTACCATAGTTTTTTAATCCATTCTTCAGCTGAGGGACATCTGGGTTGTTTCCAGTTTCTAGCTATTACAAATAAGGCTGCTATGAACATAGATGAGGAAACTTCCTTGTGATTCAGTGAGGAGTCATTTGGATGTATACCCAGAAGTGGTATGGCTGGGTCCTGAGGCAGAGCTATTCCAAGTTTTCTAAGATATTGCCAGACTGACCTCCATAGTGGTTGCACAAGCTTGCACTCCCACCAGCAGTGGAGGAGGGTTCCCCTTTCTCCACACCCTTGCCATCATGTGCTATCATTTGAGCTTTTGATCTTAGCCATTCGGACAGGTGTGAGATGAAATCTTAGAGTCGCCTTGAGTGATTCTCTGGTGATTAAGGATGCTGAGCATTTCTTCAAGTTTCTCTCAGCCTTTAGGAATTCCTCCTTTGTGAATTATCTGTTTAGTTCTTTCTCCCATTTTTAATTGGATTATTTGGTTTCTTGGCATTCTTGGCCCACATCTGACAAAGGGCTAATATCCAAAATTTACAAAGAACTCAAGAAAGTAAAAACAGACATTGTTTGATGACAGGCTGATTATTTCTGCAACCATTATACTATATAATTTTTGCAATGAGTAATTACCTATTTATGCTGTTGTCTGGTAAATGTTGATATTAAATTCCTTTTATTTTATAGTGTGGTGTTTTAACACAATTTCAAATACTTTGAAATTATCTCAGTTTACTAAAACAATGGCAGAACTTCTTATTCAACCTTCTTTTATGTTTTTCTTTTTCTTTTCTGATTTTTGGTTTTTGAAACAGAGTCTAACAACATAGCAAAGGATGCTGTGAATATTACATGCCATTTATAGAATACTTAAATATGCTATTTTGACCATTTTTATTGCCCTCATTTCCCCTCAGATCTACCACCCCTTTCTTATCCACAAACCTTTGTTTTTACCATCTCTTATTCATTCTTTTTCTTCTTGTTATAATTATTCCTTTTAATTCTTAAAATTATAACATAGTTACATCATTTATTCCTTTCCTTCCTCCAAACACTCCTATCTACTCATCCTTGCCCTTTTTTAAAACTTATGCTCCCTTTTAACTAATTGTTCATATACATATACATACAAACACACACACACATTTAGAACATAAAACTCAGTTATGATGTCCATACAACACAATTAATGATTCTTCTGCAAATGGTACTTTAGCCGAAAATACACAGATATTTGTACATAGATATGTGTGTTTCCACAGGCGCATCATCACTTTGTTTCTTCATATCAGCTATCAATTTTCAATGATTTTTCAAATTGCTTAATGTCAACCTCTGCACAGTATGCTAGGCTTTTGTCTGCCTTTGGCTTGCACAAGTCATGGGCATGTGTCAAAATGATTGTGACTTCATATATGCAACTACAGAAACATATCTAAGAAACACTGTTTTGTATAGTTACACATCATGTCTGCCTCTTAAAATTTTTCTTCCCATCTCCTGCAGTGATTCTTGCACCTTGGGAGGAGAGGGTGTGACATAGATGTCTCATTTAAGGCAGAGAATTTCACAGTCTCTGTGCTTCGACAATTTGAGACACTATCTGTTAATCACACTCTGATGCAAATAGAATTTTCACTGATGACAACTGAGTTATGCACTAATTAATGGACATAAGGAGAAGTCATTAAGAACCACTTTAATACTATATCAATTTGTAGCATAGTGATAATAGTTTTCCTGTAGGGACTATGGCCTAACTAGCTACAGGATTTTCAGTCCAACAATATCAGTAGATAAGGGCTTCATTTTGGAAAATGAGACTTAAATCCAATCAGAAAGTGTTTGGCTAATGCCATGTTGTTCATGCCACTATTGAATCAGATTGCATATCTTTCCAAGTCAGTTCTTATTATAACTTTCAGAGTTCAAAGATTGATGATTGCATTTCTCCTCTGATACAGTGAACCTTACAGCATTATAACAGTCAGCCTGTAGGGATGAAGCTTTCAGGTGAGTACCAGATTGATATCTCGTTGTTTAGTGACTCAACTACATGGTACTCTCATCAATAGGATCTTGTTTTCAACTTTTGGATGAAAATTGATTGAACTGGAAATATTTTTTAATGCTTGATGGTCCATGAGACATCATTGGCCAACAACTCCAAACAAAGTAACATTTTCCTTGCAGCCGGCTTTTTATATGGTAGCTTGTGGTATCTAGTAGGAGCATTGATAAACTATTATAAGATAATTCTCTCTCTCTTTCTCTCTCTCTCTCCCTCTCTCTCTTTCTCTCTCTCTCCCTCCCTCCCTCTCTCACTCAAAGTGTCTGTCTCTGTATCTGGTCTATGTTTTTATCTATCTATCTCTGTCTATCTCTTTCTTTCCCACACTCCTTATTCCCTCAATCCCCCCATCCTTCTGTCAGAAGTCTCAAGATATTTAAAATAATTTTCACAGAAAATAAACTAAAGTTCTACATAAATAGAAAAAATTGCATATCTAAGTGCTCAAGAAAAAAATTCATATGCTCAATAAACAAAATTGAAAGAAAAACTCAAGGCAGGAAACTTTATACATTATTACTTTCTCATTGGAATTCAACTGAGGTAGTATTTGGATAAGATATGCAACTCAATGTCATGAATTTTCATATACTTAATATACACAAAATCAAGTGATTTGACTATTCTGAAATAAAAGTTAGAACTAAAATCTTCACATAGATTTAATTATCTTAAGGCAATGGTCAGTAAAGTTGTCCTGAAGACCACTTTAGTATATAATAGTAACAATAAGAGCACTTGCCTTTTTGTATATGAGCTATGAAAGAAAGAAAAAAATTACTTACTCTGAGGATTTGAAGACTTCAAGTTAATATTCTTGAAAATTGGGGTTTTAAATTTATAAAAATCCAAATATTCATGGAATCCTTTAAGATTTACAATAAAAGTGTGGTACACAGCTTAAGATGATTCTGAGATCTTTTGAAGAAATTCTTTCAAAATATATTTTTTCCTTTATTTTTTATTTCTTCAAGTTACATCTCAATCGCAGTCCCCTCCCTATTCCCTCTCCAGTCCCACCCTCCCACCCTCAACCCTCCATCCTCTTCCTTTTTTTTTTCTTTTAAGTTTAAGGTATATCTTATTTCCTCCTACAGTTTCCCCTTTCAGTCCAACAAATGGCTCTTTCTCTTATAATAACAAATACAATACAGTACAACAGAGGTGATTAGGCCACCTGCACCTAGATGCATTGCTGATGTGACTGCTATGTAACATGTGCATTAGTAGGTGGCAGAGAGGAGAGAGGCTGGATCTATATTCAGTGTTCTGACCTATGAATATCTGAATGAATAGCAGCCTAACATTCCTGGAAAAGAAAAAAAAAATCAAGCTAAATACCAACACCAATTTGGCACCATGGGGTAACCTGTGATAACTACAAGATCAGTACCAGACAAGCACCGTATGGGCTTCCAGAATAGGAAACAAACCAGAAACTAGAAGACCTCTGCCTGGCCTTGTATGTGGAGGTTGTGAGTAAGCTAGACCTGAGAAAGTGAGTGTGGGAGAGCCAGCCCTGCCTTTGGTCTGCTATGTTATAACTAAACATGTAAAACTAAATCAGAAGAGAACTTCTTAGTGAATGAAATCTAATAGAAGGAAAAACTTGACAATTTCATAAAGATATATCAATAGTGATTATACAACAGAAATGCCAACAGAAGAAAGATGAACAGTGTTACTGGAATAGAAGCCACTTTTGAGTTTATCAAAATTCCATAATAGGAATAAAATAAAGGAGAGACAGAAAGGTACAGAAAAAGTATTGGAGGACATAATAGTTGAAAATACTTTATATATACATAAAAATCCTCTTTTTCAGATAGCCTTAGTTGCAAGTAATCTTTCAACTACTTTTTTCCTTTGAATAGCTACTAAGTAGGGATATAGCACAATTTATATTCATAAGTGACAGCTATCAGAATACTCCTGGTGCCTTCCTGCCATAGTGAAGTACTATCAGCCAAACAGCCAAAATAACTATATACTGTCTAACTGCAGTGAACTGAACACTAACCGGATGCCTAAAGGACTTACATGAAAATCATGGCTGCTTGCTTACAAAGATCAACTCCATAACAACCATCAAATGGCATTTGTCAGAGATTTTGTCATGTCAAGATTTGGCAGATTCAGAACTTTTAGTCATTCATGACAAATCCTGAGAATACCCAAGCAGGCTATCTGTAACTGGTGCAAACAAAACCCTTTATTTGAACTAGTGACTGGTGTGATGGATGGAAATATTGTCTCATAATTTGTGCAAACATATTTTTATGAAGTCATGCCTCAGCACTGTTATTATTTTCATAAACTATCCTAGATATATAAGAGGATTGTTCATGTTAATTTGCATTTTGTTGAGAACACAGTCTCTTATACTGCCCTTTGGTGTTATCAACACTTCTCCAAGGTTTCTCATGGTTTTCTTAGCCATCTTTCTTATAAAAACCAGAAACTCTGCCCAAGGTGGTACCTCACACCAGAAAATGCCTTACAGGCTTGCCAACAAGTCAATCTTATGAAGACATTTTCTAAATTGTGGATTCTCCCTTCCAGTTTACTATAGCTTCTGTGAACTAATGGCAATCTAATCAGCACAAACATGTTGAAGAATGGAACTATCTCTGTACTTTGCACTTTGTACAAAAATTCATTTCAAAATGAAAGAAACTAATATAAGTCAAAAAATTTAAAACTATTAGAAATTTAGGGATATCATTTGAAATTTATCAGCATGTAAAGGAATTTCTTCGACGAATTTGAGGAATGAGCCTGTATATTTTTAGGATACTTAAGATGTTTAATAAATTGTATGTGAGCCCTGCATGCACAAAATTTGATGCTTGTCAAATAAGGGGAACTGTGAATAAAAGCTCCTGAGATCTGTATCTGCAAATTTATTGACTTATTATAATTTCATTACTGTGAAGAGATTGGCATGTTGCAGGTACAGAAGCTAACTACCTACTAGAGCTAGTTCCAGCCCTCTAGAATAAACAAGAGAAAGCTAATAGCTAAAATATCCAAAGAACTCAAAATATGCAAAAACAAACACCTGATCAGTAATAGGATTATCAAATGAATATGCATACACACAAACACACACACTCACACATATATATATATATATATATATGTACACACATATATATTTATATGTCTATGTGGAGACATTATTGTGTATATATGTATATATACAATTTAATTATACTATAATTTTGTAGTTATGCTCTTTTTAGGAAAATAAGTAACTGTATATGCTCATTTTAAATGAACATAGCCAACAACAGAAAAGCAAATATCACATTTTCTCTTACTCTTGTCCCTATATTTACATAGATACAAAAATCATATGAATTTATACATTTTTACACATATGTGTGCTTGTATATCTTACATAAATGTACAAACATTATTGTATGGGAGAACAAAGAAATAATGGACGAGGAGATAGAAGAAGGCATGTGGGGATGTATTCTGTAAAATGAATGTATACTCATAAATCAGGCCCTTGCTCAGTCCTCATCAGAGAAGCCTCTTGAAGGAGATGGTAACTGTAACTAAATATAAGGATGTGTATGTGTGTTTCCAAATATATAGATACAACCTACTTGGTCTGTACAACATTCCTCATGTGTGTATGATTTCAGGGCTGATCATTTTGTATCGGACAAGAAATTAGTGGTGTCTTTTCTGGAGAAGAGTACTTCATCTAAGGCCAAGGAATATTTGTGGAAGAAGAGGTAGAAAGACTTTAAAAGCCAGAGGGACAGTTGTGCAATTATGTCTCCTGAGATGTCAGAGAAGCCACATTCATGAAGTTGTACCAAAATGGATCCCTAAACAAGGCCTGAGCAAGAATTACACCCATAAAAACAGCTAATGTTGAAGTGGGACAGATACATAATTAGGCTTCAACCCTAGAGTAATAAACACGTTCTTTCATTAAACAAACAAAACACTACAAAACAGTGGGGAATTTCTGCTGATAAAGTAGAAGTCTGGCAGCCAGGAGGTTGGTGGAAGAAAAGTGGCAGAATCTCCATACTCCTTGGTGGGAGCATGTGTCCTGAACAGGTCTAGCCTTCCAGGCAATAGTGGCAAACTCTTCATGGAAGAAAGAGCACTTCCTTACCAAGCCCTACATAAACAGTTAAGTGTCAGGCACTTATAATGGAGGAGTGGATACAGAGCGTTTATTTCATGAATCAGGAGTATTATAAAACTTTGGGCAGTGGGGAGAGTTTTTGGAGGTAAATGTAAATGATTCAGTGTGTATCATCCTATCAGAAAAAAGGAAACATAATACCTAATTAATCTATGTAGAGTGGGGGTTGGGGAAGAACTCCAGATAGATTACAGGCATAGACAAATGTCATTGGCTGAAAGGCTAATGAGAGACCTCATTAGCACAGGGAATTACTTTCTGAAATCTCCAAGAGCCCACTGGGTAGGTTTCTTACTGGGGCAGAGTTGGGTGATGTGACACTCCTTTAGAATATCTGGTTTCCTCAGATCAAACGGAAGGGGGTGTTCTGCTGAAAAAAGGGGAGACAAATACCTTATACAGCAATTGAAACAAAGTTACATTGTAACAAAAATAACCTTAATTTTTGTATCATTATACAGATATTTATACCAATTAAAAACTTAAACCTGTATTAATATATAATAATCCATATTGATATAAATAAAAATAACCATATTTGAGAATAGTGATAGCTCTAAGTTTTTGTTAATTTAAGGCTTTTTTTGACTGGAGATATGTCAGCTCCTGGAACCACCTCATTTGACCTAGAACAACATGATGAGCATCAAAAAAACTCCGTTAGAAGATGGCTTCTACCACACAGAGAAAATGCCGCATTCCCTCTGTAGGCAGAATGCTGCCTGAAATGGGTAAAACTTGGATGGATGTAGGCAAAGTCGACTGACCAACTTTTCCAAGTCAGGGTAGGCAAACCTATCATATTTCCTGTTTCACAAATATGTCTGCCAGATATGCTGGGTCAAAAGGCTGAAGATGATGCTCCAGCATTTAATAGAAATATATTGGGACTGCCAGGTAGTCAAACAGACTGTCATCTTGCATTTCTAGAGTTTTGGAACCTGCTTGCTCTGTACTTCCTGCATACTCAAGTAATTTTATTCTTTCTTAAGTCTCTGATAGGGTTGAAGACTACATAGTCATAGCTTTACAACCAAGTTTAAGTTGTGAAGGCTCTAAGAAAGTGTTTTAGGGTCTAAGGAGATGTTTAAAGCATGGTAAATGAAAGTTATGAAGGTTAGAAGAAGTTGTAAATGAGTGTTTTAGGTTACAATACAATTTAGGATAAAAACTGAGTTAGATACAAAAATCTGAACTTACCAAGACAGGATAGTAGAGTTCTTTGTCCAAAGATTGCCTAATACAATGTATAGGACATTGTGAATGTAATTCTTACCTGATAGTTATTTGTAACTATCTTCATTGTAAAATAAAGACTTTTTTGGAATAAAATGGGGAGTGTGTGTGTTAGGGAACACTGTGTGAAGTTGTGTCTCTATTCCTCATCAACCTAAGGCATTATCTGACTGACTTTAATAAAAAAATCTAGTGACCAATTACCTGGGCAAGAGTTGAAAGCAGGACTTCTTGGGAGGGGGAAAAGAACTCTGCACTGGGTCTTCTTTCATAAAACAGAAAAATATTTAGCACATTTCCTTATTTTTGAAGTTGCCCAGGAAAGTTCATAAAAGTTCAGTTATATTGGTTAGTTTTTGCTAATTGACACAGATGTAGACATATCTGGGCAGAGGAACCATGACTGAAAAAATGATTCCATAACTTTAGACGCTGGGAAAGACTCTGGAGCATTTTTCTTAACTAATTATTGATGTGCAAGGATCCATCTATGGCACTGTCATATCTAATAGGAACAGTTAAAGTCATGAAAATAGCACAGCTGTTTGGCAAAGCTCCAGCAAATCTGAGCCTAGTGATCCAATCACTGTACTACAGAGTTCCACTTTTTGGCATTGATCTCCATGTGTTGCATACTTAGGGGATTTTGTTATTTGTTCAAAGTGAGAATACTGGATTGATGGAAATTGTCTTATGAATCATTTATACTTTCTCCAGGAGTATTGCTTCTAAGCTTCCCCAACAACATCCTGACCATAATACACCTCCTGTTTTTAGGGAGATATCCTTCTCTGACCCTACTTGAAGGTCTTCCTTATGCCCTGGAAGTTGTAACTCAAAAACTCTACAGACCTACTTATGAGGCTCTGACTCAAAGACACTGTTGGAACATCTGCCCCTGAACTTACTCAGGAACAAGATAAACTTAACCTACTCAGGAATAAAGTAAAGTTAAAAAGGTAAACAAGATTCAGTGGGCTAGAGAAGCTGATAGCAGATCAAATTAAAAGAATCTTCTTACTATTGATAGACAAAGAATGGTGTGGATAAAAAAAAAAAGCAAAGTATTAAGACCTCCTTCTCTTAAAAAATAATTAACCTATCTCTTGGTAGGAAAAGCCCCTTGCCCCAACTGTAGACAGAATGCTGTCCAAAAAGGACAAAACCTGGAAGCAGGTAAGTCGACAGCCTAGCTCTGCCAAGCCAGGGTAGGTAAGTCCTTCATAACCCCTGCTCTACAATCAATGTCTGTCAGAGAAACGGGGCCAAATGACTGAAGATCGATGCTGTAATGTATGGAGAGAAAATGGGAACTTTCCAGGCAGCCACAGGTATGTCATTTCTTAGTTTGGGAAGCTGCAGGCCCTGTACTTCCTATAAAATCAGATATATTTATCCCTCTCAGGTCTCTGAGGTGGTTGAAGAACAGAGAGCTAGAGTCTCATAATTTAATTTTGAGTTGTTTAGGAGTCAAGAGAGTGTTATAGATCTAAGAAGATACTTTTAAAATTGTGTTGCAAGTTAGTATGAATGTTGAGTCAGATATAGACCTTTAAACTCATGGAGATGTTTAGATACTACTATCTAATGTTAAAGTCAGGTACCAAATACATATGGACTGGTCATTGGGAATGTAAGTTAAGCCATATAACCCTCATAACTGTGGCCTAATTACCTCTGTTGTACTATATTGTATTTGTTATTATAAGAGAAAGAGCCATTTGTTGGACTGAAAGGGGAAACTGTAGGGGGAAGTAAGATATACCTTAAACTTAAAAGAAAAAAAAAGGGAAGAGGATGGGATTGAGGGTGGGAGGGTAGGACTGGAGGGGGAATAGGGAGGGGACTGCAATTGAGATGTAACTTGAAGAAATAAAAAATAAAGGAAAAAAAATAATTAACTCATGGAAGGCCACTCTGGTGTTGACCAAGGAACAAAAGAAATACCAAGATTAGACATATAAAAAATTTACAAATATATAAAATATAAGCATTGTATTATGGCAAATATTGAATAATAACTCCAGAAAGTTTGGCCTGAAGACTTTTCCTGGGCCTAATGACAAATAATAGTCTGACTATTAAAGCTTAATAATACACTGCTTGGGACATAACAATCTTCCCAGCCTGGCTTGGAGATACACATTCTGTCTAATGTCCTTGAAACCACAAGATCTACCAGCCTGAGAACAGGCTGACATGGTTTGGAAAAATATGACTATAGATTGTTAAAAGTTGGTTTGTGGGGTAATGGGAAAAATGATTGAAAAGATGACTCGGGTCTGACATGGTTTATCAATGATTACTAAAATTATAAACAAGAGGAAGTTAAGACACATGTCCAGGGATAAAAATAATATGATCTATATTTTGGAACAACATGAATCTATCCCTGTCTACTACATTCTGCATAAATAAAGCTTATAAGAGACATTGGTTATCAGAGTAGGTTAAGCCATTATGACACGTGCCTCATCTCTGACCTGTCTCTCATGAAAGGAAACTAGAAGATGTTCTGTGTCTGATTCTTACCTCACTGCTCTTACATCCACCTTCTCCAGGCATACCTATTGTGGGTTCCACCCTCAGACGTTGGTCCTTCATACTGTTATAAAGCAAGCTGGGAGGTGAAAAGTCTAGAGGGAAGAATGGGAAGGGAGAAATGTAATTATAATCTCAAGGATAAAAATATTAAATTAAAAAATAAAATAAAAACAAATCCAAACAAATGAAACTGAACAACAAAGCATACCGATCAATGCATGAGGAGCATACCAGTAAACAACATTTCTGCATGGCTTCTGAATCAGTTCTTGTATCTAGGTTCTTACTCTGACTACCTAAATTGATGTATCATTACCAGGAAATGTAAAACTAATAAACACTTCCTTCTTGTAGCTTCCTTTGCTCATGATGTTTTATCACAGGAATAGAAACAATAAGATATATATTCATCGAATTTAGTTTTATATTAATTAATAGCTAATTTTTTGTAAACTAGAACTAATTATAATAAAAAAATATGAAGTTGATATAGTGATGTGCTCAGGGGTCCTAAGTGATTTTACTGTGGAGAGTATTTCATATCAACATGTATGAAATTTGCAAAGAAAATTTGAAAGTGATATTTCTACAAGGCTATTTTTATGCTGCTCTAGAAAAAAAGTCTAATAAAAGTTTACTAATATTCAGACTACTGAAAGCCAAGGGAGTACATCTTTCTGTATTCTACTCATGCATATACTGATTTTATTTTTATTTAATTCATTCATTTCATTATGCAATCACTCATTCATTATGCAATCACTCATATATATATGTGTGTGTGTGTAGATTACATAGATAAATGATGCTGTAGAGAGATGCATGGAGTACCTGTTGTACACTTATTTACTTTTTTACATAAGTTGAAGAGTTCAAGGATGCTTTTAGCAATAACTACAGCAGCATCTTTTTTTTTTCTTTTATTTATGTGACTGCTTCTATGACATTTTGAGGAGCTTATATGCTAACTCAGGAACAATTTTGCCATACTCTCCTTCTGGAGCTAAGATTTGTATATGCATATTTCTTCTGCAAAGTGGTCTTCTTTACAAAAGACTGAGTGAATAAGGCTTGGGTGTGAGTTGTTTTGTTGTGTTTTATTGCAAATTGCCTCTAACCTTGCTGAAATGGTTGGAACTACCTAAGTGGAGACCAATAGGTTATCTATCAGATTACCAGTTGCCAAATGGATAGTAATAAGAACCATAAAATAAATAAAAATATAATAAAATGCAATCAATGTTAATTATACATTTTCTGTATCAGACACTCATTTAACACCTTGTATAGGCTTTTCTATTCAATTTTACAATAACTTCACAAAATCAGTAATATTATCTCTGATGGTAGGTAAAGAGAATTCACTACTATTTCTTTTTTCTAGATCTCCTCTAGTGATGCAACACCAGATTTTTTTCAAAACCTACATCTATACACAAGGTGATCAGTGTTGAATGGATGGAGAAAAGGGGGTGGATCTGGGAAGAATTTGGGATGAGTATACATAAGAGAAAAACATTAAATACATTGTACAAAATTCTCAAAGAACTAGTAAATATAGGAATTGTGATCAAATAATGAAATACTAATCAATGTTTTCCAAGTTGCTTTGATAAACATGCTTTTTATATACCCACCAGTTTTCACATAGTATTTTAGTTTCTGTTTCTCACACTTTTCTCACTATTTATTCTGAGCTTTTGTTTAATTTATAATGAGACATTTTTTACATTAGTTTCAGAAATAGCTTTGTATTCTTCAGGATAAAAACCAAGGCCATTCTACAAAACTATTTACTAAACTTCATGTCACCTTCCAATGGATAAAACAGTACATTTACCTAAGTTCCTCTAATTATTTATATTAGTGGAAGCATAGTTAACATTTTTTATGTTTCTGCATCTTTTCCTTCAATCATGTCTCATTCATCTCTCCCAATATAAAAAATAAAGAATAATATTTTTTAGCTAATCTACACTTTAGTTTCTACTAACAATTATAATCTCTAAATTCCAAGTAATTACATCACAACTGTCTTGCTTTAATGACTTCTTTTAGTCGAGGCAATGGAGACTTAAAGGATAAACATTCTGCCTTATAAGAAGAAATACTGTTTGATTAAGTCTGACTTTTCTAATGTGTTCTGGTAATGTATTATTTGGATTTTAATTTTGCTTTGTGAGATGTATCTTACAGTCTTAGGTGTTTGTCAGAAATTGCTTTGATAAGGCCTTAAGTACTCTGTAAGAATAATTGTTTAGCTGTGTCTTAAAACTGTGTATACTTTCAAGATATTTTTCTGATTGTACTTCCCAATTGATTGTAGCTTCTGTAAGTCAGAAATTGACCACTTTGTAGAAGTATTTCAATTCTCCGTATATTAGATTTATTTCAGTGAGTGGAATCTTTCCAAAAATTTCTTTCCAAAGAATCAAAGTCTTTTATGAATGAGTGCAAAATTCTAAAAAGAAAATAAAAAGAAAAAGAAAAAAAGAAAAGAAAAAGTCTATAGACAGAGACATTCACTTCTCTTGGATTCATTTCTCCTTGACTTTCTGTCACCTCCAGCCAATGTAACTAAACTTTCAAATGATTTTCAGTTTCATGATCCCTGCCTCTTTGCAAAATTCATAGTCACCATCATTGCACACATCTTCCTGGTTCTGCCTTCCTCTGGAACTTTACAAGTGCAATTTCTTAATTTTTGTTTGTCCATATCTCATGATACATCATTGGGTTAAGAACTTATATCAAATTTTTCTTACTGGGAAATCCTAGACCCAAACTTTTATTTGAAATCAGACAATTTTATAAACCACTGCCATTCAGAACATCTCAAATGAATTTCAAATAGCCATTTGAAACTGATTCTAAAGTGTCTTAAACAAAAAACTGCCAGAAACACGGCTACATATTTTCCCAAAGATTTGGCATTTTTGTCTATGAAAACTTTATTCTCAAAATTATACTATAGCAAAAATTTCATTCATTAATTTCCCATCTAACATCTGGTGTTCTCCCTATGGAAAAAAACTAATCAAGGTGCAACATCAACTTTCATTAAAAATTCATGATACAAATTAAGCATTCAAAAATTTTGAAAAATATCACTGGCTATCTATACAATATAGTTTATTAATGATGAAAGTTCTAGTATAATAATATGTAGTTATTTTTTAAACAGATACCTTAATTATAGCATTATTATTTGTAGATGGACATTTATGTAAATTTCATCTAATAGTTTTTATTATAATAATGAATCAAATTATTTTCTATGATGATGAACTGGTCTTTCCATATCTCCTCTACTGTATTCCTATAGGGATATCTAAACACAACTTCATCACAACTGTAATAAACTTTATTTTAACCAATCTTTTCATTACTATAATTATTTGTTTACATATATTGAATTACCTAAGGGAAAAATATATCCTGTATGTGTATGCATGCATAGATGCATGGAAATATATATATCCTCTCACTGTATATATATTCATATAGGCCCAAATGTTATTGAAGTTTGTGTACATATTAAGCCTAGAGTTCTCAAAAACTAAAGTTAGAAGCAAACTAGAAAAAAACTCAGGTTTTATTTTAATGATATTGATATAATTACTTAACATATTTTGTTGAAATTAAAACAGCAAGAATATATGTTATTCCACATAATGACTTAAATTTACCCTAGATTTATCCTCTGGTTCAAGATTTATACCTTCTGTCACTCTCCTTACAGTACCTATTACACTCAGCCTGTGAGCATTTAATTGATAATGATGAAAATTATCTCTGTGTCTGAGGCATATGTTGCACATATGTTTCCAGCAATAATTTTGAATTTATGCCTTGCATTTAAAGTTGAAGCACTGATAAGTATGTTTTCATTTTTATTGTTTTTATAAATGGGGTCACCGAGGAGACAAACAATGTTGCAGATACTTTCACTTTGAAATTGCATATCAAGAGAATATAAAATAATCAGGAGATTATTATATGAGGGCAGCATATTCAGTTATAAGAATAAAACATTATTACACGTCTGTTTATAAATATGTATATGTATAATACATTATATATTTCTAATTTATAGACATTTACACATATGTTTAGAATCTATATGTAGATAAAATATTGAACTGACATCCATGTACTAGTCTTTGCCTCAAAAACATAAACATTAAGAAAATGAAGTTTGCAAAATTACTGCTTAAAAGCTGCTTGCTTTGATCAAAATTAATAAACTTCATGACTCTATTACCAATAAAAGCTATGCAGAGGTTTTTTATTTGGTTGGTTCTTTATTGTATTTTATTCTTCTACACAGTAGCTCTGTTTTCTCCCTTTGGCATAATAACCTGCATTTCTCTTGGAATCTTGACAGGTCATTTTATATGTTACTGGGACACTCTTTTTGTTATAACCAATTCTGTCCTACCTACAACTTCCTAGTAGGTGGGTTGATTTAATCAAGTCATGCAGGCTTCATCTGCTGATAGGAGAAATGCTTTAAGTCACTCAATAAGGCTAATGTCACCTTCTCAAACTCACAGTCTAGGTGCTATGTGTTTAATTTTTTTTTTTGAATTTTGTATACCTGTGTTCTTCTCAAACAAATACTCCCTTTTTCCTGTTTTCTCCTCTGTTTTGAAAATCATTGTAAATAATTAATTTAAAAAATGTTGGTCTAGATGGATTTTAGTCCCTTGACACTAATAAAATATAAAATAAACAACAACATCCCAACAAAATATTGTAACAGCTAATTTTCCTTGAAAAAAATTGGCTTGTGGATTTCTATACCTTGAAAAACACTCATCAGGAGATATTTTGTTTTTCCATTTTTATGCTTTATAAAAACATTCAAAATATTGACATTTCTTTTTTTTCCATTATTTTTTATTTCTTCAAGTTACATCTCAATCACAGTCCCTTCCCTATTCCCCCCCCAGTCCCACCCTCCCACCCTCAACCCCCCATCCTCTTCCCTTTTTTTTTCTTTTAAGTTTAAGGTATATCTTACTTCCCCCTACAGATTCCCCTTTCAGTCCAACAAATGGCTCTTTCTCTTATAATAATAAATACAATACAGTACAACAGAGGTAATTAGGCCACAGTTATGAGGGTTATATGGCTTAACGTACATTCCCAATGACCAGTCCATATGTATTTGGTATCTGATTTTAACATTCTACTATCTAAACATCTCCATGAGTTTAAAGTTCTATATCTGACTCAACATTCATACTAACTTGCAACACAATTTTAAAAGTATCTTCTTAGATCTATAACACTCTCTTGACTCCTAAACAACTCAAAATTTAACTATGAGATTGTAGCTATCTGTTCTTCAACCACCTCAGAGACCTGAGAGGGATAAATATATCTGATTTTACAGCAAATACAGGGCCTGCAGCTTCCCAAACTAAGAAATGACATACCTGTGGCTGCCTGGAAAGTTCCCATTTTCTCTCCACACATTACAGCATCGATCTTCAGTCATTTGGCCCCGTTTCTCTGACAGACATTGATTGTAGAGCAGGGGTTATGAAGGACTTACCTACCCTGTCTTGGCAGAGCTAGGCTGTCGACTTACCTGCTTCCAGGTTTTGTCCTTTTTGGACAGCATTCTGTCTACAGTTGGGGCAAGGGGCTTTTCCTACCAAGAGATAGGCTTGCGACTAATTCAATCATCTCCCACTGGAGATTCTTCGATGCTCATCTTCTACTTGGGGTAGAATAGGGGGTGCTGTCAGGAGTTGATATGTCTTGATATAAAAATTCTAAAGTTACAAAAACATCTTTGAATGCCATATTCTGCAGATCTCTTGAGGTTTTCAAAGAGGCCCTATCTATCTCTTATATTAGGGTAAGCAGATGTTGCTTGTCTCGTAGCAGGTTTATTTCTGATTAGCTTAGCAAGTAACTATAATAGGCTGTCATAGTACCTAACAGAATGACTGGCTTGCATAACCATTAGTTTGCATTTCTTAATTATCCTAAACAGTTTATGACAATTAGTAGTAAAAGGCCGAAGCTTCACATTTCATTTTTTTTCTTTACCTCTTAACCCTTCCATCCCATTTCTCTGGGGTGGGGTGTCCTTATATAACAGTCCCTCATCTCAGATGAGAGGTTGTATGAGGGCCAAGAGTCTCTTCATTCATTGGGGATCTACGAAGCAGTACCATCAGTGAAAAGTGTCTAGTTGCCTGGGAGAGAGAACTACTAAACAAACAAACCAATAAGCATACAATAGATTAAAAAGACTAAAAAATAGAAAAAAATATAACTAATATATAAAAAATAAATAAAAATTAAAAATCAAAAATAAGAAGTCTATGTCCAAGTTCCCTTTGGTGTGTTAGTTGTAGTATCGATACCTTCTACTATATAGCTAAAATCCTACTATAAGTGAATAGATGCCATATGTGTCCTTCTGAGTCTGGGTTAGTTCACTCAGGATGAGCTTTTCTAGTTCCATCCATTTGGCCGCAAATTGCATAATTTCATTGTTCCTGATAGCTGAATAATATTCCATTGTGTAGATGCACCACAGTTTTTTAACCCATACTTCGGTTGAGGGACATCTGGGTTGTTTCCAGTTTCTAGCTATTACAAATAAGGCTGCTATAAACATAGATGGGGAAACTTCCTAATGATTCCATGAAGAGGCATTTGGGTATATACCCAGAAGTGGTATGTCTGGGTCCTGAGGCAGAGCTATTTCAAGTTTTCTAAGATATCGCCAGACTGACCTCCATAGTGGTTGCACAAGCCTGCATTCCCACCAGCAATGGAGTAGGTTACCCCTTTCTCCACACCCTCGCCAGCATGTGCTATCATTTGAGTTTTTGATCTTAGCCATTTTGACAGGTGTGAGATGGAATCTCAGAGTCGTCTTGAGTTGCATTTCTCTGATGATTAAGGATGTTGAGCATTTCCTCAAGTGTTTCTCAGCCATTAGGGATTCCTCCTTTGTGAATTCTCTATTTAACTCTGTCCCCCATGTTTTGATTGGATTATTTGGTTTCTTGGCATTTAATTTCTTGAGTTCTTTGTAGATTTTGGATATTAGGCCTCTGTCAGATATGGGGTTTGTGAAGATTTTCTCCCAGTCTGTAGGCTGCTGTTTTGTTTGAATGACAGTGTCCTTTGCCTTACAGAAGCTTTTCAGTTTCATGAGGTCCCATTTATTGGTTGTTGATCCCAAGTCCTGAGCTGTTGGTGTTCTGTTCTGGAAGTTATCGCCTGTGCCAATTTGTTCGAGGGTTTCTCCCACTTTTTCTTCTAGTAGATTTAGTGTGACTGGCCTTATGTTAAGGTCTTTGATCCACTTGGACTTAAGTATTGTACAAGGTGATAAGTATGGGTCTAACTTCATTCTTTTGCAAATGGACATCCAGTTGGACCAGCACCATTTGTTGAAGATGCTGTCCTTCTTCCATTGTGCCTTTTAGCTTCTTTGTCAAAAATTAGGTGGCCATAAGTGTGTGGGTCTATTTCTGGATCTTCAATTCGATTCCATTGATCTACTGGTCTGTTTCTATACCAATACCATGCTGTTTTTACAATTATTGCTCTGTAGTACAGCTTGAAATCTGGGATGGTATTACCTCCAGATGTTTTTTTTATTGTACAAGATTGATTTAGCTATTCTGGGCTTTTTGTTGTTCCATATGAAATTGAGGCTAGCTCTTTCCAAGTCTATAAAAAATTGTGTTGGTATTTTGATAGGAATTGCATTGAATCTCTATATTGCTTTTGGTAGGATGGCCATTTTTATTATGTTGATCCTACCTATCCATGAGCATAGGAGATCTTTCCATCTTCTAAAGGCCTCTTCCATTTCTTTCTTCAAGAGCTTGAAGTTCTTGTTGTATAGGTCCATTATTTGTTTGGTTAGAGTTACCCCAGGTATTTTATGTTGTTTACGGCTATTGTGAAGGGAGTTGTTTCCCTTATTTCTTTTTCAGCCCATTTGTTTGTTGTATAAAGAAGGGATTCTGATTTTTTTTGAATTAATTTTGTATCCAGCCACCTTGCTGAAGGTGTTTATCAGCTGTAAGAGGTCTCTGGTGGACTTTTTGGGGTCGCTTATGTATACTATCATATCATCTGCAAATAGGGGTAATTTGACTTCTTCGTTTCTGATGTTTATCACCTTGATGTCCTTTGTAGTCTTATTGCTCTGGAAAGAACTTCAAGTACTATATTGAAGAGATATGGTGAAAGTGGACATCCTTGTCTTGTCCCTGAGTTTAGAGGAAATGCTTCAAGTATCTCTCCGTTTATTTTGATGTTGGCCACTGACCTGCTCTATATTGCCTTCATTATTTCTAGGTACGGTCCTTGTATGCCCGTTCTCTCCAGAACTTTTAGCATGAAGGGATGTTGGATTTTATCAAATGCTTTTTCTGCATCTAGCGAGATTATCATGTGGTTCTTTTCTTTCATCTTGTTTATATGGTGAATTACGTATGTAATTCGTATTTTCGTATGTTTGACCATCCCTACATTCCTGGGAAGCCTACTTGATCATGGAGTATGATACTTTTGATGTGTTCTTGAATCCAGTTTGCTAGTATTTTAAGTATTTTTGCATCTATGTTCATGAGGGACATTGGTCTGAAGTTCTCTTTCTTTGTTGGGTCTTTGTGTGGTTTAGGAATCAGGGTGACTGTGGCCTCGTAGAATGAGTTCTTTCAGATTCTATTTTGTGAAAGAGTTTGAAAAGTATTGCTGTTAGCTCCTCTTTGACGGTCCTGTAGAATTCTGTGCTAAAGCCATCTGGCCCTGGGCCTTTATTGGTTGGGAGATTTTTAATGACTGTTTCTATTTCCTTAGAGTTTAT
>CAJQZJ010010085.1:722253-755839 GCA_907164525.1 Lophiomys imhausi | reverse complement strand
GCAGCCACTGGTATGTCATTTTTTAGTTTTGGAAGCTGCAGGCCCTGTACTTCCTATACAATCAGATATATTTATCCCTCTCAGGTCTCTGAGAGTTTGAAGAATAGATAGCTAGAGTCTCATAGTTAAATTTTGAGTTGTTTAGGAATCAAGAGGGTGTTCTGGATCTAAGAAGATATTTTTAAAATTATGAGGCAAGTTAGTATGAAAACTGAGTTAGATATAGAACTTTAAACTCATGGAGATGGTTAGATAGTAGAATGTTAAAGTCAGGTGCCAAATACATATGGACTGGACATTGGGAATGTATGCTAAGCCATATAACTCTTATAATCGTGGCCTATTTATTTCTGTTGTTTTGTATTGTATTTATAGTTATAAGAAAAAGAACCATTATTTGGACTGAAAGGGAGAGCTGTTGGGGGAAAAATAAATACCTTTAACTAGAAGTGTTTCTTTTATAAATGTAGGTGCAATTGTATTTGGGGCATAGATGTTCAATATTGAGATGACCTCTTGGTGGATATTTCCTTTAATGAGTATGTAATGCCTTTCTCTGTCTTTTTTTATTAACTTCAATTGGAAGTCTATTTTGTTTGATATTAGGGTGGCTACTCCAGCTTGTTTCCTGGGTCTATTTGCTTGGAAAACCTTTTCCCAGCCCTTTACTCTGAGGTAGTGTTTATCTTTAATAGTGAGATGTGTTTCTTGTATACAGCAAAAAGATGGGTCTTGTTTACGGATCCAGTCTGTAAGTCTGTGACGTTTTATTGGCGAGTTGAGTCCATTGATGTTGATGGTTATTAGTGACCAGGGGTTGTTATTTCCCATTATTTTGGTATAGCTGACTGTCTTTTGTTTCTCTTTTGTTTAGTTGCTGTGGAGGTTTCTATTTCCTCTGTTTTCTTGGGTGTAGTTTTCTTCTCTGTGTTGGAATTTTCCTTCTAGGATCTTCTGTAGGGCTGGGTTTGTGAGGAGATATTGTTTGAATTTGATTTTGTCATGGAATATCTTGTTTTCTCCTTCTAGGTTGATAGAGAGTTTTGCTGGGTATAGTAGTCTGGCTGGGCACCTATGTTCTCTCATGGCTTGTAGGACATCTGTCCAGGCCCTTCTAGCTTTTAAAGTTTCTGAGGAGAACTCAGATGTGATTCTGATGGGTCTGCCATTGTATGTGACTTGGCCTTTTTCTCTTAGAGCTTTTAATATCCTTTCTTTGTTCTCTACATTTGGAGTTTCTATTATTATGTGGTGAGAGGAGTTTCTTTTCTGATCTAATCTGTTTGGTGTTCTTTAAGCCTCTTGGATTTTTACTGGCATCTCTTTCTTTAGGTTTGGGAAGTTTTCTTCTATGATTTTGTTGAAGATTTTTCCTGGACCTTGGAGTCTGGAGTCTTCTCTTTCCTCTATGCCTATAATTCTTAGGTTCCGTCTTTTCATTGAGTCCTTGATTTCTTGGATGTTGTGGGTGAGAGATTTTTTAGCTTTCTCATTTTCTTTGGATGTTGTACTGATTTCTTCCATCGAATCTTCCAAGCTTGAGATCCTGTCTTCCATCTCTTGCATTCTATTTTTCATACTCACATCCGTAGTTGCTGTTCTCTCCTCTTGATTCTCCATTTCCTCTTTTAACTCTGACTGTGTTTTCTTTATTGTTTCCATTTCTATTTTCATGTCTTGAATGGAAGTGTTCGTTTTGTACATTTCATTCTCCAGTTTGCTTGTTTTTGTCTGGAGATCTTTCATTGCTTTATCCTTTTCCTGTTCAAGCTGGGTCACCTTGGCTTGGAGCTCTTTAATGATGTTATTCGTTTTTTTGACTTGTAAAATTGTGGCTTCTTTGAATTCCTTCATAGTTTTAAGTTCTTCTTGAAGGGACTCTATCACTTTCCATAATGTAGAATTGTCATCGTTTTCATGTGTTTCAGTTGTGGCGAGGTGGTTCAGGCTGGATGGAATAGCGTTGCTGTCTTTTGTTGGAGACATTTCGCTCTGTTATTTTATTTTATTTTATTTATTTATTTTTTCTTTTGGTCTGGGGCCCTTGGCCATGTGGAATTTTTTTTTTTTTTGCTGTCTTCTGGACTTGGGTCCAAAGGGGGCACTGTGGTGTAGGATTCAATTTGCCTTACTCCACCCCTATAAGGTTAGTCATTCAGTCCCACCTCCCAGGTGGAGACCTAATTAAGTCAGGTGGTGGAGCTGTATACAAGTAAGCTCTGGTTCTCCGCAGGAAGGGCCCATGCTATTACATAAGTCTGATATAGAACAGTTTCAAATATCTCGCAGTTTTCCCGGAGTTGGTTCCTGTAGCGGGTAAATCTGCAGTTCAGTTTCAGTAGCCTTGCCACTCCCGTGGCTTGGAAACTGGCCAGTGACGTCACAGACTGCGATCTGTGGTCTGAAGGTGCTTTGCAGCTGAGCTACGTTCACTTCCAAGGTTCGCAACCTTTCGCCAGATAAATGGAATGTCTGTGTGAGACCTGGGAGTGCCCAGCAGGGTGGGGATTATCTCTTCATGGGTTCTGAATCTGCCAGCTGGGTATAGGTTGGAACTTACCCGGTGTCTCTCTCCAGTTGGGGGGATGGGTGATCCCGATTCCCGGGTCCAGAGGCTTCCTAGCCTGTCCGAGTGTTGGAAGGGGCATCCTGCCCAGGGATCTTCCATGGTCCCTGTGTAGCTGGGTGAGATTTAGAAGGGGCTGTGCCCTTTGTACAACGTCCTGGAACACTTGCTGCCTTGTGACTGTTGACCCCGAAATCAAAATATGTCCGCGCTGGCCGCCGCCATCTTGGATCCCCCCCAATATTGACATTTCTAAAAACACAAATTTGCCTTGATACATGTCATTACCTTGATCTTAAAGAATTTCAATCACCTACATCTTTCAGTTTTATGAGAATTCATTGTAGTTGATTCACATGAAAATAGCAATTCATCATTATTTTCTTTTAGAACTGGGAAAACAGAATTTTACTGTCTTTCTAACCTGTGTTTTCAGTCCTTAATAAATATCCCCATAAAAATACCTCCATGTAACTACAGAGGAGTTTGAGATTACCCCTCTAAACCAGAGGTCTTATTTACACAAAAAAATATAAATGGAAGATTGCAAGATAAAAATGTATCTTTGCCTATGTATGTGTTTGACAATTCTTATTGTTTCATGCCCATAGCTTCTGCCCAAACCTTTTCCTTAGAAATTAGAAAAAAAACTTATTTGACAAAACATTAAACTCATGGACTCTAGAGATGGTTTGACAGCTTATTGCAATCATCATTTTTCAATAGTCTTTATATCCTTCATAGCTTACTACTTACACCTTTCCCACTCCCACTGAAATGTTCTTCCCAACAAGTTCCCCTTTGTAAATGATTTTATTTCCTCAAATGAAGGGATGAGATGAAAGCCATATCCAACCTATGCAATACATGGCTTGAGCTGAGGCCAGTGCCTTTTTAACTATTCCTAGGTCTAGACCTAAAAGCTTCTAGCTTCTATACTCTTCTGCACTCCTTGGACCTTGACAGCTTCAGCCTCCAGCCTCTGTCTTTTAACCTTGCTAGAATTCTTCAGCCTCTGAGACTTAATGATGAATAAGCTTACACTTTCTAGTTCTTTCTGAACTCTGATTGACTGATTCAAATCAGCTGTTCTGGCTCAAAACTTCTCTCCAAGCTGACTGACTCAAACTGGCTTCTCTTCGCTTCTCAATGAATTGTTCTCTTTGGAAAAATTCCCTCTGAACTCCATGAACTGTATTGCCCTGGCTACACTGACGGCACCAACTGAACTAAACTAAATGGAACTGCACAAACTCAACTGAACTACTGAACTCCACTGCACTGTCTGCATGAACTCTATTGATCTCTGTGATGCTCTTAAATAGCTTATCTTTCTTATTTGTTCTTTTGAGAGTGGGCATATTCTATCTCTGACTCATTCTGTAAAATTTTTCTCTGACTCATCACTTTGTCTATCCCTCAATTAGATGTCATTGTTTGGAATTAATGGTATGTACCAAAATCCAGCCAGATAGACTGAAGGTGTGAATTCCTGCTAGAGGTATAAATGGTGTGCACTATGGGCATGTTTCTGTTCTGGTTGGATCACACAGATCTAAGTGTTTAGATGTGTTCTTTTGCTAGAGCAGTCATGTTGCTGTATTAAAATATTTGTATGCTACATTCTCCATTCAGGTAAAATTGTGTGTGTGTGTGTGTGTGTGTGTGTGTGTGTGTGTGTGTGAAACTGACAGAGATGACTAAAGGTTGCTTTATGAGCATTGGTTGGTGGCTATTTATGGGAGGATGAACTACTAATTAGTGACTAAACCGTTGAAGAAAATGGTTTCATCTTCTATATTAGCTCATAATTATTAATGGCTCTCTAGAATATGGACCTAGACTTCCATTACCCTCCCTATTCATGACTGAATATGGGCAGAACACATTTTGTGTAGATCTTGTGCAGTTGATAACAAATGTGTGTGTCATTCATACAATGACAAACTGTTTTAGAAATTAGGTGTTACCACATAGTTCTGTAGGACAACCAAGCACAATGCCAATAATTAATATTTTAGAGGGGAGCTATAATGTCTCACTCACCTGAAATTCAAAAGTTATCCCACATCTGGCACTAATATTTTCATTTAATAAACTTTGGCTTCTAACATCAACATTATCCCTTCATGAATGTTTGTCTCTGTTCATATCCTTTATGTTAGACTATTTTTATATTTAGATAATACAATTAAACTTTACAGATCTATTCAATTTCATCATGTTCACATTTTTCCTTTTGTCTTTGAGTATATTCACAAAATGCATTTAAAGATTTAAAGATTAATCCACTTTCTCTGTCACCTTTATATAGTCTTTTGATTAGTTTCTTTAAGACAAGGTTTTGTTATATATTTCATGATGACCTTGAACTTGCTGTGGCTTACAATGCTTGAGAACTTGTAGTGATCTTCCTATCTTCAGCTCCCAAGTACACTCTTTCTATTGAATTATTGACTTGGTTACAGGCTGTTTATATTTTTCCTTTGTATACATGCTGTTACTTGGCTCCATTTAAGACAGTGTAGCATTTATATGGTGGTTGCTAAATTTGTAGCATTCTTAAATTGATGGTAGATATTGTTTTGTAATGAGGTTTATTGCAAATCAGTTTGATCCACTTCAACTTTATTGTAAACATACTGAGACACAAAATTAAAATAATTTAAGCACAGAAAGTCTTTAAATGTACTCCGCAAATGACCAGATTTTTGGAAGACTGTCTAATCCCTTGTTTTAACACTGACATACTTTACTGTGAATTCAGGGAATCTTAACAATTTCATTTTAATATAGTTAAAAAGTAAATCAGCCCAAAGCTTCTCAGCACTTCTTCAGCCTACACTGGCATCTCAGGAAGCATTTTTTTTTTTTATTGGAAAAGAACAGTAAGGACATTTTCAGAGATTTACCATTATCTTATCTTTCTACACTAAAATAAACCCCTCTATAGAATTTTTTAAGTAGTGTTTCAAATTGCTATTTATTATAATTAACATGAAATTTGATTTGAGTTTTGGTACTATTTGACAAAATCTAGTATATTTTATCAGACGTGTCCCATTGTCCCTGTTTTGTAGGAGGTATTAATAATACTAGGTGTTAATACAGAAAAATCTAATACTTTTTTTAGGGTTTCCACTATATCTATACTTACTAATAGACACACACCTCTACAATGATGGCTGTGAGGAATATTTCCTATTCCCTATACCTAGAGATTTCCTGTATTAGTTAAGATTCTATTGCTGTGAAGGGGTGCAATGACACCAGCAACTCTTATAAAGTAAACCATTTAATTGGGGTTGTGTTACAGTTCAGATGTTTAGTCCATTCATATTATGGTAGGAAGCATGGTGAAACAAATGCACATATGGTGCTGGAGAAGGAACCTAGAGTTCTACATCTGGATACATAGGCAGCATGAATAGAGAGATACACTGGACCTGGCTTGAATTTCAGAGATGTCAAAGATCGCTTACTGTAACATACTTCCTTCAACAAGGTCATATATTCTAAGAGTGCCACTCCATATGAACTTATGGGGCCACTGCTATTCTAATTATCACATAACACTTCCTGGCCTGATAGATCTGTAGCCATATCATAATGCAAAATGCATTTAGTCTAACTTTAGACTATATACTTTATAACAATCTCAAACTTGTATCAAAGTGCAAAGTTCAAACTTTCTTCTCAGATTCATTCAATCTCTTAACTGTAAACCCCTGTAAATTCAAATGAAAAAACACATGACATATTCCCAACATATAATGGCATAGGATATACACTACCATTCCAAATGGGAGAAAAAGGAGAATAGTGAGGAAATACTGGAAAACCAACTGGGCACACTACAAACTCAGCAGCTCCATGATTGATGACAAAGTGAGAGATCACTTTGAGAACTCCAAATCCTTTCAGTTTTGTTGACTGCAGCACAATGCTCTCTCTTGGACTGGTTTCATTCCCTGTTATCAGTTTTTCTTGGCAGGTATCCTACAACCCTGGCATCTCCAACATCATGGTGTCTCCAAGACAATTCTAGCTTCAACCACAGAGCTTCACACACAATGGTCTCTCCAGACCTCCATGCAAGGACACCCTTGCCACATGCCTGGCCTCAGTGGCTTTCCTTAGTCATAAGGGAGATTTCATAGCATATTTATTGTGTCCTTGACACTAAAGCCAAAACCATGTGGCTGAAATACCATTTGTGCTTCCTGGGGCTGGGACATGGACCTCTCTTTTAATTACGTCTTCACCAACTTTCTGTTTTCAACAGTTTGCTTCACTGCCTGAACTTGGCTATACTGGAATTTATGCTATAGACCTTGCTGGTCACAAGCTCTGTCTGGATCTGCCTCTATGGTGCTAGGAATAAACATGTGCTCTATCATACCTGGCCTTAAGATATTTTTTTAAAATTAATTTTCACAAGTTGGTAGCTTAACTGGATAGGATTTTCCCCAAGGTCACTACTCCCTTTATTTTATTTAGAATCAAAGCTTTTCTTTGATCTTTTTATCCCTTTTAACAATAGACTTGCTCATTTCTCTTCAAATTATACATTTTGTGTTTTTTCTTGCTCAGCTTGCTCCTTTTCATTATAGATCTGCATAAGTATGAACATTAATAACCACAGGAGAGAGGGCATTTTGAGATCTCCTCTACCAATGCCATTAATCCAAAACACTTAGGAAGACTTTTTAGATAAGGACAAAAAGCAGACACATTCTTTGCCAAAATATCTTAACAACAGTCTCTAGGCCACATAAAATACTCTTCTCCTCTGTAACTTCTGGAGCCAAGTCCCCACTTTAAGCCCCACTTAAAACAGTCAATGGGCTTTCTAATGCAGTCTCAACATTCACATATGTGCTACCTCATTTAATTAAAAATTATATGTATTTTATGTACTAGTTTTAGATTCACATGTAAGTACATCATTAATATATAATGCTTGCAGATGTCAGAATAGGGTGTTGATTTTCCTGGAACTGGAAATTCAGACAGCTGTTAGTGGCTGCATGGGTACTTCGAACAGAATACAGGTCCTCTGTAAGAATGATGTTTGATCTTAACTATTGAGCCATATGTCCAGCCATACCTGTCTCTCTGTAAATGTTATCTTAGTTACTCTCCTTAAAAGGCAGGTCTTCTGTCTTGACTGCCATTTCTCATTACTGCAGTTAATGTCTTCTTTTCCGATGGCTATAATTTGTTGTGTGAGTTTTTTTTAATAAAGTCACATTTTTATTTTCTATTAGAAAACTCAGTTATTAAATAGTCTAGAAACTTCTATCTCAAAAAAAGTTACAACCCATTTATCCTTGCCATGATGAATTATCATACAGATGATGAATGATATATAATTTCACAGTATTCTGAAGTATGCTGACCATTTCTGAAGACATGTGCTGCATTCTTCATTTTAATAAGTTTTAGGTATTCACTTTTGTCAGATATTTGTAAAAGAATGCAAGGGTGTTCCTTAATTAAAGCCCTCACTTCTAGGTTATTTGCAAAATTTTAAATACTAAATGAAGGAAAACTTGTGGTACATAATAATTAGTCCCCTTTAAAACTATAGGTTTGGACTAAAAAACCTATTATTCCTTTTCATATGTTGTTAATGTTATTCAAGTCTCAATTCAGAGTATCTTTATTGGCTCTTAGGTAAAGATATGAAATAAATTTGTAGTGATTTTTAGGGACTAGGAACAGAGGTATAGGTAAAGCCCAATGACTGCTGCTCTTGTCTCACAGGTACAGGAATATGCTTCCATGGCTTTTAGACTACAGCTGACTGGATTAGACTCCTTATTCAAGCCCAGAACATGTTGGAGTGTCCGTACCAAGATTCTATAGTGTTTTGAGAATTTTATATTACATATTTCAAGCTGTCAGTGTTTCCTAACCATTCTTCCTGAAAGTAACAGAACAAACATATGTTCTAAAGTCACTCTTTTGGGGGCTTAACTTCTATTCCAGCAAAATTCTGGGATCAATTTATAGCTTTCAATAGTATTTAGTTAAGATGGACAATGTTTTGTGTGCAGGTAAGGGGGTTCTCTTGGCTTTGCATTTCAACTAAATTGAAGACTGATCACCCTTTGCTGCTTTACTTTCTGCAATGGGCTCATTTATCAACTGTAACAACTCTTGCCATTCTTACAATGACTAGCTTCCCTTCTTCTCAAATACATGATATATTGTGCCCATTAGTGAATTAGCTTCCATTTGTATTTTTTTAGTTTACCAGTTAATTACCTGCAAGAATTAGCAATAACACCACTACTGTATCCCAGTCAGTATCAATGTTCCTACCCTTATGCTTCCAGTGAGTGACAGGAGCCTTCATGCAACCAGTGCAATGAGAGGGCCCACCTGCAATCTTCATATCAGCATTTTCTTTCAAGGATTTTGTGTTATTGAATACTTTAATATTTGCATTCCTTCACAGTGTGAGATACACATAGAAAGCTTTATCAGAAATGGTTTAAATTATCAGCTCAGGCAAAATTTGTCAGAAAGTTGAATTCTAATGTAGTCACAAAGACTTCAACTGTGTCTCACAAGACTTGGGGTTCAAAAGAGAATAGGGTCCCATAAACTCAGATATTTGAATACTTGGTCTCCAGTTAATGTAGTTTCTTATAGATTATTAGGTTGTGTGGCTTTACTAGAGAAACTATATAACTAGGGTGTGCCTTGAGGGTTCAAAAGCCTCATGTCATTTCCAACACTGTTTCTTGTTTGAGGTTCAAAATATGAACATGCAGCATCTGCTCTAGTCTCTATATCTTCCTGCTGCCACTGCTGTCTAACATGAAATTGATGAACACCTATCTGTCTGGACCTATAACCCCAAATAATCTCTTCCTCCTATAAGTTCTTTTAAAGATAACTTTTTGTATTATCACAGAAAAAAATATAAGTAATATACTAGTGAAACTAAAATAGCTCATCATTGAAATCCTCAGTACACAAAATGTGTAAATAACTGGACTTGTTCAATAGTCAGAAAATCTTGGCATAGCAGCTTACCTGGGAGTTAGATAGTCACATAGAATAGAAATGCTCAACATTTCTATGTTTTTTGAAGAAAAACATGTTTAAATTAAAGATTTGTTTCATAAATTAAAGAATTGTTTTATAAGATATGAAGATGATATGTTGTACACTACATATAAAACATTGACTGGATTAGGTAAATTAAGATTGAGGCTTCTTTTGTTACTTTATATACTATAATAAAAGTACATCTTATTTGTATTCATTATTATAATACTAGATGTTGAAATATAGGAATATAATTTTATCATCCTTAATTACATATATAAATATTAATGGTTTCATTGAAAGTAATAATTGGAGTATATTAATAAAAGTTTAGTAAAACTGCTCTAGAGTGATATACTCTTCTGATACTCTCTCCTAAACGAACATATCCTTGTTCTTATAAACACATTGACATACGTTTTTATACATTAGCCTTGGATATTTGATCAGAACTGATTATCTTTGAGGTATTTGGAAATATAAGTTAATATAAAAATCATGAAGATATTAATCATAGTTGATAATAATCAAAAGAATATGGCAAGGATATTATGGAGACCAATCAAACTAATTGAATCATTGCAGCAAAGGCACAGAATCACAAAGGTACCATAGGTAGACCACACCTCTCAGGAGGATATGTTCACTGTCAGTGCAAATTCATGTCCTGATAATCATAGTTCATTGTGATGTAGCTTCTAAAGCACTGCCTAGAAAACCAGCTAAACTTTTTGAATTTATCTGGATTAGATTTCTTATTTTTAAAGCAAATCACTCTATTAAAAAATAATTAGTTTTATTATAGTAAATTGTTCAGAAACTCTTTTACTTTGAGGATCAATTCATAATATTATTGATTGGAGTTACCAATTCTTCAAACATACCTTTTTAAATATTTATTTATTACTTCACATTACATCTTCATCACAGTGCCCTCTTTCCACCCCTCCCAGTCCTGCCCTCCCACCCTCTACCCTCTATCCCTTCCATCCCACTCCTCTGGAGTGGAGTGTCCCTACATAACAGTCCCCCACCCAAGTTCAGCAGTCATATGAGGGCCAAGAGCCTTCTCATACACTGGGGGCCTACAAGGCAGCACCACTAGGGCAAAGTGTCCATTGATAGGAAACAAAGCCTATGTTCCTGCTCCCTTTTGTGCATTGGTTGTAGTACCGTTATCATGGCTAAAATCTGATTATAAATGAATAGATGCCACATGCATCCTTCTTAGTCTGGGTTAGCTCACTCAGGATGAGCTTTTCTAGTTCCATCCACTTGGCTGCAAATTGCATGATTCATGATTTCATTGTTTCTGATGGTTGAGTAGTATTCCATTGTGTAGATGTACCACAGCTTTTTTTTTTTTTTAATCTGTTCCTCAGTTGAGGGAAATCTGGTTTGTTTCCAGTTTCTAGCTGTTACAAATAAGGCTGCTATGAACATAGATGAGGAAACTTCCTTGTGGTTTGGTGAGGAATCATTTGGATGTATACCCAGAAGTGGTATGGCTGGGTCTTGAGCCAAAACCATACAATGGAAAAGGACAGCATCTTTAGCAAGTGGTGCTGGTCCAACTGGATGTCGACATGTAAAAGAATGAAATTAGACCCATACTTATCACCTTGTACAAAACTTAATTCCGAGTAGATCAAAGACCTTAACATAAGGCCGGTCACACTAAATCTACTAGAAGAAAAAGTGGGAAAAACCCTAGAACTCATTGGCACAGGTGACAAGTTCCTGAGAGAACACCAACAGCTCTGGACATGAGATCAACAATCAATAAATGGGACCTCATGAAACTGAAAAACTTCATTAAGGCAAAAGACACTGCCATTCGAACAAAACGGCAGCCTACAGACTGGGAGAAAATCTTCACCAACCCCACATCTGACAGAGGGCTAATATCCAAAATCTACAAAGAACTCAAGAAATTAAATGCCAAGAAACCAAATAATCCAATCAAAAATGGGGGACGGAGCTAAATAGAGAATGCACAAAGTAGGAATCCCTAATGGCTGAGGGACACTTGAAGAAATGCACAGCATTCTTAATCATCAGAGAAATGCAACTCAAGATGACTCTGAGATTCCATCTCACACCTGTTAGAATTGCTAAGATCAAAAGCTAAATGACAACACATGCTGGTGAGGTTGTGGAGAAAGGGGAACACTCCTCCATTGCTGATGGGAGTGCCAGCTTGTAAAACCACTACTGAAATCAGTCTGGCGATATATTAAAAAACTTGGAATAGCCCTACTTCAAACATATCTTTAATTTATATTTTTACCTTGTTTTTTACTTTACTTTCTGACTCAAATGAAAATATCTATCCTTCCGTATAAAGGTTATTTTGTAAAGTTTTGTTACTAGATATCTTCTCTTGTTTTGCATAATGTAGTATATCTTTGCATCTGCTCATCTTTCTCCTCTGCCTTATCCTTTTCTCTTAAAGATATTCAGTCGTGAAGAGAAAATATTTCATCTTGATCATTCTAAATCAGGCAACCCTATATAATTTCCCATCAACAATACATATTTACTATGGGAAACATCAACAGGTAATATCTACTACTTGAATATACCGAATCTATATTTTTTGTTTGTTTGTTTCTTTTCCCTTCTTTGACACCCTGTTGCTTAGGTCATTCAAACCAATGCAATTTATTGTATTTATCATTCTTAGTGTATTTTTTTGGTATGTAAAATTGGATCACTATCCCAGCTTTTTCTTGAAAATCAAAACAAGTAATTTTTACACTAAAACTCTCAATAAGTTATAGAGTTAGATGAGCTAATCTTTGTAGTTGGATGTGTATTTTATTCTTCATGATAACAATAAAATTCTGTTCCTTCCTAATTAAGGGGCAAATAATCTGATAGTGTTACCATTTTTGCATACATTATTTCTGCTATCACCATTGACACAAATTATTTACAATACATTCTTTACTATAAAGTTGGTGTAAAAATCTACATTCAATTTACATGTATTATATACAATTATTTACACAAAAATGTAAGTTACATTTACAAGAAAATGAACATACAAATTTTGAGAATTTTCCAAAAAATTAGTTTACTTAATCTACATTCAATTTACATGTATTATATACAATTATTTACACAAAAATGTAAGTTACATTTACAAGAAAATGAACATACAAATTTTGAGAATTTTCCAAAAAATTAGTTTACTTAAACTATCTTTATACAGCCTATCCTGTAGAATATGTAGGAAATCAACATATTATAGCCAAATATGTACAGTAATATTCCACACAATGCTGCCTCCCTACCCATAGGTTTTCAACTTAGATCTCAGTGTCCAGAGTGTAGAGAGAGGATAAGTTGGAAGCAGGTTGCATCAACGTGAGTGTAAATCCTTCACCAACACTGAATCACTAATATGATGTATCACTGGCTTATCTTTATGGATGCTGCAAATGAAATTGCCTTGAAATCATCTCTTGACACTGAAGCAATAGTCATTAGGTTATGGTAGTTCTGCTTTACCACCAAGTAAATTATGGTAGTAAAGATACTGTCATTCAAGTTTTTTTCTTATTTAGTCTCAGTTTTCATTTATTCTAAACTATAGTGCACAAATATATTTCAAATATATCCTTCATGGCACTGAGTATAAATAAATGTGGATTTCACTTAGAGGAAAACAATAATTCATTAGCAAAAAAGTGTTTAATATTACTGATGGTTTTTAAAGTGCCTTGAAATTACACTGATTTTTCCTTTTACTTAAAAATAGGAATGACTATATGCTACTCTTAAAGTTATGGATAATAGGTTTTTGATTCATCATTTGAAATATATTCACACATGTAGTCAACCTATATGAATAGTACATTTGCTTAAATGTGTAATTTAGAATACAGTTATTGATTTGTATCTCTATTACATACACATATTATCTATATAAATAAATTGCATACCCTCAGAAACATCCAAGACACTTTCAAGGAATCTTTTAATAAAAACTACTTTAACAATGATAGTTAGGGTATTTGATTTTTTCAACTGACATTATAAATGGTAAGACATCAACAGTTTCTAAATAGTTTGTCTAAACTTTGTACAAAACATGTAACCTCACACTGGAGGGACTGGATGCAGGGAGATCACCTGGGCCTGGAAGCTGCAAACCTAACTGCAGGTTCAGAGAGAGACCTTTTCTCAAAAGAATGAGGCTGAGAGTGTAGAGAAGTATTCCTACTATCCTATTCTGTCTTCTATAAATGACCAGGGGTAAACACACACATAAACACATATACACACACACACACACACACACACACACACACACACACACAAACATAAACACATACACACACCTATAAAACCTCACACAAAACATTAATTTCAGAAGACACAATTTTGAAATATTTGTAGCTTACAGACATTGAATAGAATTAAATTAATTTTCTGAATAGCCTAATTCTATTCCAGTAGTTTGTATTTTTAAATTAGGTTAGTATCACTTCAATTTAATTATATGTACATTAACTAAAAATGTCTATTGGCTATAAATGGGATTCTTGAAATTTGTTTGGCACATTTGAAGTCTAGAGATCAGAATGTAATTTATATGCAAAGTCAAGGCTAGTTTGGCTTTTTTGCTTTGAAATTTCTCCTTCCTGGTGGGATGATAAGGTTTCTCTGAGCTATGTTTTGAAAGTTGAATTTTGTTCAACCTTCCAGAAAAATTATACAGTGAATACTCAGGAAAACTTCACCTTATATGCAAATTGTCAAATTCTACCCTTTTGCTTAGGTTAAGACTACTAATGCGTTCTGTCCATTGTGGTATGGAAACTTCAGCTAGTTGGTTATTTGTAGGATATTATTATTCATTTATTTTAAACACTCATACTTGTCTCTAAGTAAATTTTATTAGACTACTCTTGGAGACAAATGGAAAACAATAGTCTGAATGTAATTATTCTAGACTATAATCGGAAAGCAGGCTTCAAGATGATTGTTTTAAGTTACAATATACAATTAATATGTATGTAGTTGTATAGAGAGTAATTGTTGACACTAAGTACAACATTGGGGAAAATTGATAGAATAAAATAATACTGAGTTGTTTTAATTATTGCATGAACAGGAATATCACCACATCTTGAGGCAAATAAAATTAAAACATGTCTCATATTAGAAAAGGACATTCTCCACTAACACTAGGTGCCAATGTTCACACTTATGAGTTAAAATTAGCTTATTATATACTATATTCTTTGTAGATTTTAAATCTTGAAAGTGGTTTTGAAATTAGTCTTTAAATTTTGTGCAATGTAACTTACATTTAGATAGGACACCAGTTATTTTATAAAGTGTTGATTAAAATTTAACATAGCCAGAATTGATTTACAAATTTCATAGAAGAACTTTAAAAGTTATTTAAATATATATTAAATTTAAAGTAGCAGCATATGGGGTAAAATAATTTTAGGTAAAATGCTTGCATATAATTATGATGTCAATTTTATGTTGTGTCACTAAAAAGCATGGTTATCCATTCTTCCATTCAGCTAATTCCTTAGAAAAGTTAGAAATTTAAAGAATGCTTTATAATCTCAACATAACTTTTCCACCAATGTTAGCCTTGTTAAATATTTCAATGTTTTAAGTCTGCATTCTAAAAATGTGAATTGTACGATGAGTTACATGGTATAAATGTAAGAAAAACATTAAAGAGAATATTTCATCCAAATGTATATTAGCAACAGTAGTAAAATTCCTTATGAGTAAATGTTATGTATAATTTACTCCTTGTGGGAAAACATAAAGAAAAAGTTATTTAAGAGTCACTAATTAGTGACTGAATAAAACAGGATTCTGTGTAGGCACTTAATTTTCATTATCCATATGTTGGTTAAATAACATCTAGCTTGATTCCATTTGTAGTTGGTTAAAGGACATCTAGCTTGATTCCATTTGTATGTATTGTTTTTTTTAAGTGGCAATTACATGATTTGCTATGTTTTTTCGTGGTAGGATGTGGAGTCTTTTGAATACAATCTCATATGGTAGTATCTAGGTCACATGACAGTTACATTTTTAACTTTTTGAGAAAACTTAGTGGCTATATCAATTTACATTTCTATCTTCAGGGCATAAGAATCTACCTCTCCCTATTTGCATCAGCACCTTCCCTAAATCCTTGTCAGCAAGACTATAAATTTAATTTTCCCAGTATATTTGAATTATAAAAATGCACACATATAGAACAAATAGAAATATAATAATTTATCAGTAGCCTACCTCTGCCAAGACAGAGTAGGCAAGTCCTTCATGATTACTGCTTTAAGGTTAGTGTCTGTGAGAGGTATTAGGCCAAGAGGCTGAAGACAGATGATCTAATTAATGTATGGAGAGAAACTGGGGACTGTCCAGGTAACCAGTTGCTTGTCATTTCTTAGTTTTGGAAGCTGATGGCTCTGCACTTCCTATGGAATCAGTAATTACTTTCTTAAAAAATATTTTATCAAGTTGACTGTTTATCTTATGGAAATGCTGGAATGACAACTGTAGTTTGGTATGATTTATATTGTATGTGCAGTTTTCATGAGCTTAAACTTGTTTACAAAGTCCTCATTATAAGTAACATATAATTTGAATGTGTTGTAATCATCTTAAATAAAATTCTGAGTAATTTATGATATACAATTATTAATTATTTTTCAAAAATATAAAAATAGGGGCGATCCAATATGGCGGCGGCACACACGGATGTATTTTGATCTCGGTGGAAACAGTCACAGGGTGGCGGGTGTTGCAAGCAGGTGTTGCAGGTCGCTGTACAAACGGGTCTGGGGGCTCGACCCCCCTGTGTCTCACCCAATTACCCAGGGACTACTGGGGATCCCTGGGCAGGATGCTCCCTCCCAGTCTCCGACACCTACCTAAGCCTCTGAATCTGTGAATCAGGATCCTCCCCTCCCCCACCAGGAGAGACAAGCCAGGTAAATTGCAATCAAATACACAGTGGGCAGATTCAGACCCCACACAGAGATACTCTCCAGCCTGCTGGGCACCCCCAGGTTTCGCACAGACGATCCGGCTATCTGGCAAAAGGTTGCAACCCATGGAAGTGCTCGCAACTCGGCTGCAGAGTGACATCAGAGTCAGAGTGCAAATTGTGACCCACTGCGGTATATGGGAGCTTAGTCGACCATGACGTCACTTGCTAGTTTCCAGATACGGCCATGGGAGCAGCAAGGCTATTGGGGGTGAAGGCAGATTTATGTACCACAGAAGCGAACCCTGGGCAAACTATGAGGTATTTGCAATTGCTGTCTATTGGACTTTTTTACTAGTACTGGCCCTTTCAGCAGGAAACCAGAGCTTATGTGTACACAGCTCAACCCCCTGGATTAGTTAGGTCTCCACCTCGGAGGTGGGGCTGAATGACTCACCTTACAGAGGTGGAGTAAGGCAATTTGACTCCTACACCAAAGCGCCCCCCTTTGGAACCAAGTACAGAAGACAGCTAAAATTTTCCAAAATGCCAGAAGCCCCAGACAAAAAAACAAAACAAAACAAAACAAAACAAAAAAAAAACAGAGAAGAATGACTCCAACAAAAGAAAGCAATGCTATTTCATCCAGCACGGACGACCTCACCACAGCTCAAACACATGAAAATGAGGACAATTCTGCATTATGGAAAGTGATAGAGTCCCTTCAAGAAGAACGTAAATCTATGAAGGAATTAAAATAAGCCACAATTGCACATAGGAAAGCCATGGAAAACACCATTAGAGAACTTCAGAACAGGGTGGTTCACCTTGAACAAGAAAAAGAGAGGGCAATGGAAGACTTCTAGGCAAAGACAAGCAAACTGGAGCAGGAAATGTACAAAACAAACAGAATCACTCAAGACATGAAAATGGAAATGGAAACAATAAAGAAAACACAGTCAGAGTTAAAAATGGAAATGGAGAATCAAGGGAAGAGAACAGGAACTATGGATTTGAGGACCAAAAACAGGATTCAAGAGATGGAAGACAGGGTCTCAGGCATGGAAGATTCGATGGAAGAAATCAGTACAACATCCAAAGAAAATAAGAAAGCTAAAAAATCTCTCACCCACAATATCCAAGAAATCAAGGACTCAATGAAAAGATGGAACCTAAGAATTATAGGCATAGAGGAAAGAGAAGACTCCAGACTCCAAGGTCCAGGAAATATCTTCAACAAAATCATAGAAGAAAACTTCCCAAACCTAAAGAAAGAGATGCCAATAAAAATCCAACAGACTTACAGTTCACCAAGCAGATTAGATCAGAAAAGAAACTCCTCTCAACACATAATAATAGAAACTCCAAATGTAGAGAACAAAGAAAGGATATTAAAAGCTCTAAGAGAAAAAGGCCAAGTCACATACAATGGCAGACCCATCAGAATCACACCTGAATTCTCCTCAGAAACTTGAAAAGCTAGAAGGGCCTGGACGGATGTCCTACAAGCCCTGAGAGAACATAGGTGCCCAGCCAGACTACTATACCCAGCAAAACTCTCTATCAACATAGAAGGAGAAAACAAGATATTCCATGACAAAATTAAATTCAAACAATATCTCCTCACAAACCCAGCCCTACAGAAGATCCTAGAAGAAAAATTTCAACATAGAGAAGATAACTGCACCCAAGAAAACAGAGGAAATAGAAACCTCCACAGCAACTAAACAAAAGAGAAACACAAGACAGCCAGCTATACCAAAATAATAGGAAATAACAACCCCTGGTCACTAATATCCATCAACATCAATGGACTCAACTCGCCAATAAAAAGTCACAGACTTACAGACTGGATCCGTAAACAAGGCCCATCTTTTTGCTGTATACAAGAAACACATCTCACTATTAAAGATAAACACTACCTCAGAGTAAAGGGCTGGGAAAAGGTTTTCCAAGCAAATGGACCCAGGAAACAAGCTGGACTAGTCACCCTAATATCAAACAAAATAGACTTCCAATTGAAGTTAATAAAAAAAGGCAGAGAAAGGCATTACATACTCATTAAAGGAAATATCCACCAAGAGGTCATGTCAATATTGAACATCTATGCCCCAAATACGAAGGCACCTACATTTATAAAAGAAACACTTCTAAAACTTAAATCGCACATTGATCCAAACACTTCAATAGTGGGAGACTTCAACACCCCACTCACAACTATGGACAGATCATCAAGGCAGAAGCCAAACAGAGAAATAATGAGTCTAACAGAGATCATGAACCAAATGGACCTAACAGATATCTACAGAACGTTTCACCCAAACACAAAAGAATACACCTTCTTCTCAGAACCTCATGGAACCTTCTACAAAATCGACCATATAGTTGGACACAAAGATAGCCTGAACAGATACAAGAAAATTGAAATAAACCCTTGTATCTTATCAGACCACTATGGAATAAAGCTAGACTTCAATAGCAAAAGAATCAACAGAAAGTCTACACTCACATGGAAATTGAACAACTCTTTTCTAGAGGACCATTGGGTCAGGGAAGAAATAAAGAAGGAAATCAAAGACTTCTTAAAACCCACGAAGATGAAGACACAACATACCCAAACCTATGGGACACAATGAAAGCTATGCTACGAGGAAAGTTCATAGCACTAAGTGCCTTCAAAAAGAAAATTGTGACAGCTCATATTAGCGAATTAACAGCTAAACTGGATGAATTGGAAAAAAAAGAAGCAAACACTCCCAAGAGGAGCAGAAGGCATGAGATCATTAAACTTAGTGCTGAAATCAACAACTTAGAAACAAAAAGAACTAAACAAAGAATCAATGAAACCAAGTGTTGGTTCTTCGAGAAAATCAACAAAATAGACAGACCCTTAGCCAAATTAACTAAAAGACAGAGGGAGAAAACACAAATCAACAAAATAAGAAATGAAAAGGGAGAAATAACAACAGACATTGAGGAAATCCAGAGAATATTTGGATCCTACTTTAAAAACCTATACTCCACCAAATTTGAAAACTTAAGTGAAATGGACAATTTTCTTGACAGATTCCACCTACCGAAGCTAAATCAAGATCAGATAAACAGATTAAACAGCACTATAAACTCTAAGGAAATAGAAACAGTCATTAAAAATCTCCCAACCAAAAAAAGCCCAGGGCCAGATGGCTTTAGCATGGAATTCTACCGGACCTTCAAAGAGGAATTAACACCAATATTCTTCAAACTCTTTCACCAAATAGAATCAGAAAGAACATTGCCAAACTCATTCTATGAGGCCACAGTCACCCTGATTCCTAAACCACACAAAGACCCAACAAAGAAAGAGAACTTCAGACCAATCTCCCTCATGAACATAGATGCAAAAATATTTAATAAAATACTAGCAAACCGAATTCAAGAACACTTCAAAAGTATCATACGCCATGATCAAGTAGGTTTCATCCCAGGAATGCAGGGATGGTTCAACATACGAAAGTCTATCAACAAAATTCACCATATAAACAAGATGATAGAGAAAAACCACATGATAATCTAACTAGATGCAGAAAAAGCATTTGACAAAATCCAACACCCCTTCATGCTAAAGGTTCTGGAGAGAACAGGCATACAAGGACCATACCTAGAAGTAATAAAGGCAATCTACAGCAGGCCAGTGGCCAACATCAAATTAAATGGAGAGAAACTTGAAGCATTTCCTCTAAACTCAAGGACAAGACAAGGATGTTCACTTTCACCATATCTCTTCAATATAGTGCTTGAAGTTCATACTAGAACAATAAGACAACTAAAGGAGATCAAGGGGATAAACATTGGAAATGAAGAAGTCAAATTATCCCTATTTGCATATGATATGATTGTATACAAAAGCGACCCCAAAAAATTCCACCAGAGAACACTTACATCTGATAAACACCTTCAGCAAAGTGGCAGGATACAAAATTAATTCAAAAAAAATCAGAAGCCCTTCTTTATACAACATTCAAATGGGCTGAGAAAGAAATAAGGGTAAAAACCTCCTTCGCAATAGCCACAAACAATATAAAGTACCTGGGAGTAACTCTAACCAAGGAAGTAAAGGACCTGTACAACAGGAACTTCAAGCCCCTGAAGAAAGAAATGGAAGAGGCCTTTAGAAGATGGAAAGATCTCCCATGCTCATGGATAGGTAGGATCAACATAATGAAAATGGCTATCCTACCAAAAGCAAAATATAGATTCAATGTAATTCCTATCAAAATACCAACACAATTTTTTATAGACTGGGAAAGAGCTATTATCAATCTCATATAGAACAACAAAAAGCCCAGAATAGCTAAATCAATCCTGTACAAAAAAAAAAAAAAAAAAAAAAAACATCTGGAGGTATCACTATCCCAGATTTCAAGCTGTACTACAGAGCAATAGTTGTAAAAACAGCATGGTATTGGTATAGAGACAGAACAGTAGATCAATGGATTTGAATTGAAGATCCATAAATAGACCCACACACTTATGGCCACTTAATTTTCGACAAGGAAGCCAAAACGACACAATGGGAGAAGGACAGCACCTTCAACAAATGGTGCTGGTCCAACTGGATGTCCACTTGTAAAAGAATGAATTTAGACCCTTACTTATCACCTTGTACTAAATTTAAGTCCAAGTAGATCAAAGACCTTAACATAAGGCCGGTCACACTAAATCTACTAGAAGAAAAAGTGGGAAAAACCCTAGAACTCATTGGCACAGGTGACAAGTTCCTGAGAGAACACCAACAGCTCTGGATGTGAGATCAACAATCAATAAATGGGACCTCATGAAACTGAAAAACTTCATTAAGGTAAAAGACACTGCCATTCAAACAAAACGGCAGCCTACAGACTGGGAGAAAATCTTCACCAATCCCACATCTGACAGAAGGCTAATATCCAAAATCTACAAAGAACTCAAGAAATTAAATGCCAAGAAACCAAATAATTCAATCAATAATGGGGGACGGAGCTAAATAGAGAATTCACAAAGGAGGAATCCCTAATGGCTGAGAGTCACCTGAAGAAATGCTCAACATCCTTAATCATCAGAAAAATGCAACTCAAGATGACTCTGAGATTCCATCTCACACTTGTCAGAATTGCTAAGATCAAAAATTCAAATGACAGCACATGCTGGCAAGGGTGTGGAGAAAGGGGAACCCTCCTCCATTGCTGGCAGGAGTGCAGGCTTGTGCAACCACTATGGAGGTCAGTCTGGCGATATTTTAGAAAACTTGGAATAGTTTTTCCTCAGGACCCAGCCATACCACCACGGGTATACACCCAAATGTCTCCTCATGGAATCATAAGGAAATTTCATCATCTGTGTTCATAGCCGCCTTATTTGTAATAGCTAGAAACTGGAAACAACCCAGATGTCCCTCAACCGATAATGGGTTAAAAAACTGTGGTACATCTACACATTGGAATATTATTCAGCTATCAGGAACAATGAAATTATGCAATTTGCAGCCAAATGGATGGAACTATAAAAGCTCATCCTGAGTGAGCTAACCCTGACTCAGAAGGATGCATATGGCATCTATTCATTTATAATAGGATTTTAGCTATATAGTAGAGGATATTGATCCCACAACTAACACACCAAAGGGAACATAGACATAGACTTTTTATTTTTTTATTTTTATGTTTTTAATATTTTTTATTCTTTTTTATCTGTTTGTCTGTTTATTTGTTTGTTTGTTTTTTAGTTCTCTCTCCCGTGCAATGAGACACTTCACTGGTGGTACTGACTGGTAGATCCCCAATGAATGAGGAGGCTCTTGGCCCTCATATGTCCTCAGAACTGAGATGAGGGACTGTTATATAGGGACACCCACCCCAGAGAAATGAGATGGAAGTGTTAGGGGGTAAAGAAAAAAAAATGAAATGTGAAGTTTCAGCCTTTTTGCTACTAATTGTCATAAACTGTTTAGGATAATTAAGAAATGCAAACTAATAGCCATGCAAGCCGGTCATTGTGTTAGGTACTATGACAGTCTATTATAGTTATTTTCTAAGCTAATCAGAAATAAAGCTGCTAAGAGATAAGTAACATCTGCTTATCCTAATAAAAGAGATAGATAGGGCCTCTTCAAAAACCTCAAGAGATCTGCAGAATATGGCATTCAAAGATGTTTTCGTAACTTTAGATTATATCAAGACATATCAACTCCTGACAGCACCCCTTATTCTACTCCAAGTAGAAGATAAGCATCGAAGAATCTCCAGTGGGAGATGACTGAATTAGTCGCAAGCCTATCTCTTGGCAGGAAAAGCCCCTTGCTCCAACTGTAGACAGAATGCTGTCCAAAAAGGACAAAACCTGGAAGCTGGTAAGTCAACAGCCAATCTCTGCCAAGACAAAGTAGGCAAGTTCTTCACAACCCCTGCTCCACAATCAATGTCTGTCAGAGAAACGGGACCAAATGACTGAAGATCGATGCTGTAATGTATGGAGAGAAAATGGGAACTGTTCAGACAGCCACTGGTATGCCATTTCTTAGTTTTGGAAGCTGAAGGCCCTGTATTTCCTATAAAATCAGATATATTTATCCCTCTCAGGTCTCTGAGGTGGTTGAAGAATAGATAGCTAGAATCTCATAATTAAATTTTCAGTTGTTTATGAGTCAAGAGAGTGATATAGATCTAGGAAGATGCTTTTAAAATTGTGTTACAAGTTATTATGAATGTTGAGTTAGATATAGAACTTTAAACTCATGGAGATGATTAGATAGTAGAAAGTTAAAGTCAGGTGCCAAATACATATGGACTGGACTTTGGGAATGTACGCTAAGCCTTATAATCCTCATAACTGTGGCCTAATTACCTCTGTTGTTTTGTATTGTATCTTTTATTACAAGAGAAAGAGCCATTTGTTGGACTGAAGGGGAAAGATGTTGGGGGAAATAAGATATACCTTAAACTAAAAAAAAAGGAAAAAGGATGGGGATGAGGGTGGGAGGGTGGGATGGGAGGGGGGAGTAGGGAGGGGATTGCCATTGAGATGTAACTTGAAGAAATAAAAAGATCATAAAAATAAATTAATTTGAAAATAGAAAAATATATAAAAATAGTTTATGTGACTTTATTACATTTTTTGGTATATAATCTTCACAACACAAAAAACTGAGCATTTATTCCTCCATTCTTAACCCACTAAGCTAATCTAGCTTTCCCCCAGTGTAAATCTCAGAGATACTTGGCACTTTGTGATTTTTCTGCTTCACATGGCTCTCACCTTGTCTCTCCTTTTCTCCACCTCCAGCTGAAAAATCTCATACTTTCTCTCTTTCACATCTCCTCCCATGAAGGGCAGGAAGTCTAGCCCTATTCTCTTTCCTGGTCAGTGATTGGTTATAAGCTTCTTCATTGACATATCAGCAAACAATTGGGGAGCAGTGTTTACACAACATTCAGACAGGAGATTCTAAGTACAAGGTTTGCAACCATATATGGGTACAGAAACCAGTATCTGAATTACACAATAACTTTATTGCTACATCAACCACTTTTTGTCTATTAAAGATTCTTTTTTTCACAATAACAAATTATACATAAAAATAACAATTATGAAAATTATTAGGTACGATTTATACTGTATATTTTTCACTTTTGGATAAGGTATTCTACTATCTATCAATTTAAATTATCCTAAGCAATTTAATTGTGAGACTATAACTATCTGGTCTTCAACACCATCAGAGACTTAAGAAGGAATGAATGTTATCTAAAGGTATATGAAGTACAGGCAACCAGCTTCCAAAATTGCAGGATTGACAGAAGTATTTGGCTGCCTGGATAGTCACCCAAAATTAATGTTGGTGCATCATCTTCAGCATTCTAGCCCAGAATGATTGACAGACTTTTTCAGTGAAGCATGATTTATAAAGCATTTGCCCAATTTGTCCTTTCAAAGCTCAGAAGTCAACCTTCCTGCATCCAGTTTGTTCAGTCAGTATGAGCAGTATTATATCTTTAACTGACACAAGGGCATTTTCAGGCCTTGTGACTAGCTTGCCACAGATGAAACCTTTGATGATCTCTAAAGTAAATGGGTGTATTGCCAGCATCAGATCTGCTTCATTAGTACTAAATTAATAAAATATCTTTAAATGTCATGTTCTATAGATCTCTGAGATTTTTGAATACCATCTATCTTATCTGAATTGCTTGTTTCTAGCTATTGTTTTCATTTGTCAACCTAGGAAACATATTTTTGTAATTAACTAAACTAGTGTCTAACATGACCATAAGTTTTATTGTCTGACAGTTAATATACCTTTATTAATTATACTAGGAAGTTGATAATAGTAGCTTCCATAAGAACTAGACTTTAACATTGGAATTTTAAAAAATTTACATAGGTACAATGCCTTAACATGCTAAGACAAAATATAATCTTAAATTTGTATCAATATACAAAAATTTATGCCAATGTAATAATTTTGGCTTTTAATGCTCTATGTGTAGATTCAAAAAATCTACTCTTTGACTCCTAATTATTATATCCAACTCCTTTAAAACAATAGCAAACACTTATCACCCATAGAATTACTAAAAACTATCTACCCCCTCTTGGGAATGGGGCATAGTTTTCTTAAATTTCTTTTTCTGATTTGGGACATAGTTTTTCTTTTTAGGTGCTCAGGAAAATTGGAATATTGTCCAATCTTAAGAAAACTAAATGTAACTTTTCCTGTACATTCTCTATACCCTGAGAAGGTTCAGAGCTTAAATTAAGTCATGACTGGAACAGTCTATGATGCTGGACAATCTAGCTTAGCTGTTTTGAAAATGACCCTGATGCATACTTTTGAGCAAAATGTTATTAAACCCATCTGTGAAGTCGGATCACTTGGACTACTTGTCTGTCTTTTTTTGGTATCTAGTCCTCTTGCTCTGCAAACACATAAGCTTTCAAAGGTATCAAACATTTTTATGTTATCATATGTATGGTATGTGCACTGATCACAATTTAGTTAAAATTGATTCTACACTATCTGTTCAATCAGGTAAGGCATTTGTTTTTCTATATAAGTTAATTTGGACTGTATAACCAAACTTTAATATAAACTCTTATCTATGCCATTTAAAAGAATGGTATGATAAACCATGAGTATTTTGCAGTCAAAAATATATTGACCATGCAAAGCTCAAATTCTAGACAGAGTCATTCTCATGTCTCAGTCAGTCACAGAGCTGTCCCCATGTGGAGCGATTAGCAAATTATTTTACCTGGCCTGTATGGTTTTCTTGATGTCTTCCCTTCTGTCTCCAGTGAAGATCTTCAGGAGGTCTGTACCTGAAAAACCTGATTTTTATCAATTTGGATGGAAAACACAACTTTTGTTTTCCTATTGAGATAAGAGCATATTCTCTTCCATAATGCAACATATTTCCTGTCTTCTATTTTGGAATTAAGACTTTTATATACTGATTTAATTAAGCAGTCCTTTCTAAAATACAGTGTATTCTAGCAGGGGTGCTATTTGGCTCATTTAAAATTTTTAAAATCAATAAATCATTATTTAATCTCTTTTGAATTATATTCCTCTTCTGTTTTATGACTACCTTTTAAAAATTATTGTTTTACATTTTCATAATTTTTGATCTATAGGATTATAAATTATATCTATAACAGGTTTCATATCATAATGTCTAAAAAAAAGTGTTATATTCCAAAGAATATACATGCTGAGTTACCATCAGCTCTAATTTGCAAAGGAATTTCCAGAACACTTACCATCTCTAACAAATGTGTAACCTTGGAATCATGCTTTCCAGAATTTAAGACAAAACCTCATTGGAATTCTAGAAATGAACCTATGGCATGGTGCATATATTTCAGTTCTCCAAACTCTGTAATACGGAGCATAAAAGTCAGAATCTGACTTTGTTCCATGGCAACGTGAGAAAGGATCTGCATTTCTATCTTAGCACATGGATCTTCAACCAGTATATGAGCCATGATAACACACACACACACACAATATCTAATCTGACCATGTTGGTCTATATCTGAAGCTATTTAATCTAACATTTCTATGGGATGCTATTCTCTTTTTTCAAGCCATTCAGGATTTTTCTCATCTGGAACTACCTCTTTTCTTGTTATTGTAAGTTCTAGATTGGATTTCTCTAAAGGTTCCCTATTTTGATTCAAAGATTCCTCCAACCTCTGTTCTATGGCCTTTAATTTAGCATGTAATTTCTCACTGTTTTCTTTTTCCAAGTAAGTCTTATCCTGGTGTCTTCCGAAGAACAGATACTGTAAAAAATATATATATATATATATATATATATGGATAATTAAATTATTTACCAGTATTTATATTATTGTTAATTGGTTTGGCAGTTGTTGATCTTTATCCAGAGATTATAAATGAGCACACAGACACCACATGGATTTTCACAAGCCTAGGCCTGGATGGAGCAATCCTGGCCCAACTAAGCTAGGTCTTAATTCTATTACCCAAATATGACCCTGTATATACATATGTCCCCTTGGACTGCCATTCTCCACACTAGCTGATGTTCCAGGCCATCTGGAATGATCCTCTTGCATCTACCCCATGGTGTGTGCCTCCTTCTTCCTCCTGCTGCTGGCTGGAATGCTTGAATCTTCTGTCTAAAGCGCAGGCTTTCTGTTCTAATCCCAGGAAGTCTCCCTTTCTCTGTCTTTGCCCAATCTCAGGCCTTAGCATTTTATTTAACCAATCAGAGTCAATGTAAGTAACAGAAAGCAAGCAGGACCAATTAAATAACATTTAGAATGCTTAACACTACCCCAACAAGATACAAAACTGTAATCATCACTAAAAAATTACTTGTATGCTAAGGGAAACAAACTCAAGTGGAATCCAGATGCACTTGGTCATGGTCTCTTCCATATTTTTCAACATAAAATATAATATTCCTCTTTAATATCAAAACTGATCCCTAATCACTTTACTTTCTTAGACTCAAGCCAAACTCAGTATCTTACCAGTACAGATGCTTGAGGCATCTTAGTCTGTCTCAGGCTCCTGATTCCTGAGAGAGCTTTTTGTCCTCTCTCAAGGGATCCTCTAGCCAACAAAAGCACTTGTTCCAAAGGATTCAGTTTCCTGCTTTGACTAGGAGAGTTTGGCTTTGAGAAGCTTGCTTGTGTTAAGGAGCTCTTTTTTTTTCCCAGCAGGCTGGAGACCCTTTTCCCTTTTGCTCTGTTAGGGGTCTTTAGCATTCTGCTTGAGAAACTGGTTGCTTTGATTTTCTCTCTCAGAATACAGCTCTAAGAAACTGTTCTGTACCCAGGTATACTTGTTTCTCTCTATATTTAGATTCTGTATGAGTGCTTGCCCATGATGGGCACTACAATGTATACAATTGTGTTTGTTTCTAACTTTCTCTCTTAACCTGGATATTACCCAAATAATTGAGATTGTATTATATTATTTGCTAAACATGCTTCACAACACAAAAACTGAGTAGTTATTGGTCCATTATTAACCCACTAAACTAATCTGGCTTCCTCCCAGTGTGAATCCCAGAAATACTTGCATTTGTGGCTTTCAAGCTTCAGAGAGCTCTCACCTTGTCTCTAGCCTTTGCCTCTAGTTGAAAATCCCCTGCTTTATCTCTTTAACTCCTGGAGGGCAGGAAGTCCAGCCCTATTCTGTCCCTGGCTCATTGACTGGAAATAAGGTGCTTTATTGGCATATCAGGGGACAAATGGAATAGTGATTAAACAACATTAGGACAGAAGATTCTAAGTACGAGGATTGCTACCAGATATGAGTTGTACAGAAATCAGTATTTGAATTACACAATAACCTTATCCCTATGGTGGTAAAAGAAGAAAAATGCTAAATATCTCTTGCATATAAAACTTCACATACAGCAAATTTATTTTTTCCTATATTCTGTATATCAAAGTTCTAGTCACACTCAATACTTGGTGTTGCATAGGTTGTTATTAATACTTTTTAGAATCCTTAGGGTTTTGTTGTTTTCTGTCCTAAACCTTCTTTTTTTAGGGGGAGTGGGTGGAGTACAGCAGCTAATTAAAGACTGACATTGTATCCACATGCTGCCAACATGATTATGATTTCTTTCTCAGTCCATTTGTCCTTCGTATATAGGAGGGCTATAGGTTTTTTGGTTTTGTTTATTTTTGTTTTTGACCTTTGGTGGGTATTTGCTTGTTTGTTTGTTTGTTTTGAGTTAATTTTGTATCTAGACATTTCAGTGAATGTTTTTATCAGCTATAGGTGTTCCCTGGAAGAATATTTTGGATCACTTAATGTATAATATCATAATAATAATACTTTGATTTCTTCCTTACAAATTTGTATATCCTTGATCTCCTTTAGTTGTCTTGTTCTTCTAGCTAGAACTTCAAGTACTATGTTGAATAGGGATGAAGAGAGGAGACAGCCTTGTCTTGTCCCTGATTTTTGTGGAATTGCTTTAGGCTCCTCTCCATTTAATTTGATGTTGGCTATTGACTTGCTGTAAGTTTCCTTTATTATGCTAAAGTTCATTCCTTTTATCTCTGATTTCTCCAAGACTTTCATCATGAATGGGTGGTAGATTTTGCCAAAGACTTTTACTGTATCTAATGAGACAATCATGTGTTTTTGTTTTTTCTGTTGTTTATATGGTGGAATACACTGACATATTTTTATATGTTGAACCAGTTCTGCACCTCTGAGATGAAGCCTACTTGACCATAGTCTATGACTGTTTTGATGTGTTCTTGGATTTGGAATGCAAGCATTTTATTGAGTATTTTGCATCAATATTCATGAGAAAAATTGGTCTGTAATTCTTGTGCTCTTTTGATTCTCTGTGTGCTTTGAGTATCAGGGTAACTTTGGCCTCATAAAATGAACTTGTCAATGTTCCTTCTATATCTATTTCATGGAAAAATTTTAGAAGTTTTGATTTTAGAACTTCTTTGAAAGTCTGGTAGAAATCTTCTAAAACCATCTGGCCCTTTGATCTTTTTACTTGGGAGACGCTTAGTGTCTGCTTCTACTTCATTAGGAATTATGGGTCATTTTAAATTTTTTATCTAATCTTAGTATTACTCTGGTTAGTGATTTCAAGAAAACTATCGATTTCTTTTAGATTTTCCAATTACAGGGAGTACAGATTTTTGAAGTAAGACCTAATGATTCTTTGGTGTTCATTGCTGTCTATTGTTATCCCCCCCCCCTTTTCTGATTTTGTTGTTTGGACATTCTCTTTCTTCCTTTTAGTTAGTTTGGATAAGAGTTTGTCTATATTGTTGATTTTCTAAAAGAATCAAATCTTTCTTGTATTGATTCATTTTATTGTTCTCTTTATTTATATTTTATTGATTTCAGCCATCAATTTGATTATTTCCTACCATATACTCTTGAGTATGTTTGCTTCTTTTTTGATAGCTTTAAGGTGTGCTGTTAAGTAGCTAGTATGAGATAAAACTAATTTCTGTAGGAAAGCTCTTAATGCTATGAACTTTTCTCATCCCACTGCTTTCATTGTGTATCATAAATGTGGGTTTGTTGCACATTCATATTCACTGAATTCTAGGATGCCCTTAATTTCTTTCATTTCTGGATTTACCCAGTATCATTAAGTAGGATTCTTGAAACTGCAATCTTGTTAACAATGATATTTATTAGTAACAATAAATTGTTATATTAGGCCACTGGAATTGCCAGCGGGCTGTTGGGGTAGCCACCAGGATTTAGTGGGAGGCAGGTAGGCCTGGATTGCCTTAAATGGCAGCCTAGGCCACTGTGACTCTTTTTCCAGTAATTAAAAACACTAACACATTTTTATGTATCAACTCTTATCCCTTAGCTGGGCAGACTCTCAGCTAGCTCACTTAAATTAATCCCATACCACCTAATTCCAACCAACCATGTGATTTATTACACCTTTTTGGGTCACAGAGCTCACATATGGACATCTTCCACTCCAGTGATCTGGCAGGGATCTTCCTCTGTGTGAGACACAGGATTATTTTTCCTTGGACCCAGGAAGCCCCACCTTCCTATACTCTTTCTGCCCAGCTAATTGTCCATCAGTGACTTTTATTAACCAGTCAGAGAGTGTCTCAGAAAGGTCTGTAACCAGATCTCTAGCACTGAAATCTTGTCTTGCAAAACCAATGCTTAGACCCTCGTCCAACAGATACTGTTCAGTTTCTGTGAATTTACAGAGTTTCTGTTATTTTTATTGTTGAAATCTAGCTTTAATCCATGATGACCTCACAGGATTCAGCGAGTTTTTTTCAATTTGCTTGTATTTGTTGAGACTTGCTTTGTGACTGAGTATGTGGTTAATTTTGGAGAAAGTCTGTGAGGTACAGAGAAGGAAGTATATTCTTTTATGTTTGGTGAAATGTTTTGTAAATATCTGTTAGGTTCATTTGACAAAGAAAGAGATTGAAAAATATATCATAAAATGGAAAGACTACCCATACTCATGGATTGATAGGATTAACATAGAATAAATAGCCAGACATTTTACCAAAAGCAATCCGTAGATTCAACTCAATCCCCATCAAAATTCCAACCAATGTTTTAAAAACCTTAAAAGTACTCAGCTTCATATAGAAAAACAAAAAAGCTCAGAATATCTAAAACAATGCTGTATAATAAAGATAACCATCCCTGGTTTCAAGCTGTACTACAGAGCTGTAGTGATAAAAAGTACATGGTATTGTCATAAAAACAAACAGGTCCATTGATCAAAGACACATGAGTGGGTGAAGATATGAACAGGCAGAATTAGGCAGGGAGAGGATGGAGGGAGAGTTCTGGGAGAGACAACTAGAATTAGGGAGTGTTTCAGGAATGCAATGGAAACCTAGTGCAATGGTAAATTCCCAGCATCTATGAGGGTATTCCTTGCCAAGACTCCTAGTACTGGGGTATACAAAACATGAAATGGCTATCTTCTGTAGCCAGATGAATCTTCCAGTGGAGGGATTGGGATGCTAATTCGGTCTCAAAACCTGGGCCTATAATTTTCCCTGCCTGGAAGATGTGCCTTTCTAAAGGTGGTGCAGAAATTGTGAGAGTGGACAGCCAATGATTGGTCCAGCTTGTGACTCATGCAAGGAGAGAGAGGCCACACCTAACACTGCCTGGAGTGCCAAGACCCAGACTCTGTATAGCCAGGAGACATTGGATAGAACCAAACACAATTGTTCAGAGAGAGAGATAGGGAGAGAAAGAGAGAGAGAGTCAATGAAATAATTCCTAAAAATATTCCACTGTATTCATCAGTCAGCACCCAGTCCAATTATCATTAAAGTGGCTTCATCTGTCAACTGATCAAAACAGGTACAGAGATCCACAGCCAAACACTATTTAGATCTCAGGTAATCCTGCACAAGAGGGGAAGAAAGGATTGTTAGGGTCAGAGGTATCAAAGGCATCACAAAAACCTACAGAATCAGTGAACCCATGCTCATAGGAGTTCACAAAGGCTAAGCCACCAATCAGGGAGCCTGTATTGGTCTTACCTAGGACCTCTGCATACATGTTACAGTTGTGTAGCTTGGTCCTCTTGTGGGACTCCTAACAGTGTGAATAGGCCTGTCTCTGATTCTTTTACCTGCTTTTGGGACACCAATATAAGGATGTTTTATAATACAGTTGGTAATTATGTTGATCTACTAAAGTAGTAATAATAATAATAGCACCTCTTCCTTAATCCACCAGTGTCCCTGGCCCTCAATAGTTTGGCTATGCTTCTGGTACCAGTGATGACTTTTGTCCTGTTGATTGTTGTTTTCCACCATGATATGAGTGCTTCTTTTGTATATTTAGTTATATTATAGCATGATGCTCACTGAAGGGTTCATGAGTGTTACAGGTAAATAAAATTTTTTTGTTGCTTCTCTTCCTTGATAATGTGTATAATACCTTAAAGTACTATGAATGATATAGAAAGTACACTTTCAGGTTAGACTGCATCACATTTTCCAAGTCCTGTGTCCAAATTATATGATACATTCAGCATTAAGGACTTACCTACAGCCTATGAGAGGCAACTACGGGAACAGAAATAGATTAAATTGTTTGGTTGATTGGATTCCACTGACGAACAACTCAAGCAGACATTTCTTATGCCTCATATGTAGATTTCATAGAGAGTATATGGATTTAGTGGGGAACATTGTAAGCTCAAGTGGAAAAACTTTATTGTGTGTGTAAATATTTTTCATATAATATATATGTAATGAATATATTATATAATTTCAAGTTTACATAAAATGTATATACTACTAATAGTAACAATAACATATAAATAATACTAAGTAATAATAATATGCAAATATTACTAATAGTAATATTTATTTCTCTCATTGTCATGGTAGAGGGGGAGTTGCAATCTTTGGGAGTGCTATAAGGTAGACATCATATGTATGGAAAATGAAAGTTGTAGTTCAAGAGTAATTTAACACTGGAAATAAATTATATTTTATAAGTTAAAACTAGAAGGACATAGCAAAATGAAAAAATATATAAATTTGTCAAAACAGAAGGAAAAATGTGGATTTTAGGATATATTTGGGAACAATTTAAAAGAGAAAAAAATGAACAGTTAAAAGTACACTATTGCCACAAAATACTCACTAGATGAAAGAAAAAAAAACCACAGTCATTAATCCCAGTAGATGTGATTGTTGAAAAAATTGTGTTTTATGGTTTTCCCTATTAAAAACTTGAAAGCATTTCATCTAATTATAAAGCTTTCTAATTTTCTAATTAGAGATTTTGTTCCCACAACCCCATATTTTATATATGTATATATAGATATGCACATATAACATAAATAAATACATGTATGTGTATATTTATAAAATAATTGATATATATGTAAATAAGAAAACTCACCCATACACACATCTCTCTCTATATATATATATATATATATATATATATATATATATATATA
>CAJQZJ010010085.1:704539-717116 GCA_907164525.1 Lophiomys imhausi | reverse complement strand
ATATATATATATATATATATATATATATATATATATATATATATATAATTGTGGTAAAGCAGTATGCTCAAAGTAACTTTAAAAAGTAAGATTTTGTTTTTGTTTTTGTTTTAGCTTAGTGTGCCAGACACATAGAAACACAATCATGTTGGGGAAAGTATGGAATGGTGAAAGAAAGAGGAAACTGGATGATCCAATTTAAGTCACATAAAAGAAGGAAAGAGAGAGAGAGAGAAAGAGGAAAAACACCAATGAAATGATTTCTAATGATATTTTGCTGTATTCAGCTACTCTGACCTTATCCCCTAACAAGTACATAGTTAAACAGATCCAAATACAATCATCCAGTAGTCAAATATAGTGAACTTCCAGTTCTCCTTTTGTTTTATGACACTACTAAAAACAAAGACTGTTATGACATGTTGTTTTCAAAGATAGCCCTAGAGAGTCCTATAGAGATTAACATGTAATGATGCAGTAAGTCACAAATTATATCACCTAACTTCTTATGGTTGCTAGCTTTCAGGACATAAAGAAAACTGCATTCCCACTTCTGTCTTTTGAAATCATAGCTTCAGTTACTGATTACGTGGGCCTTTTAATTTGGTTTGTGGTAAGGCAGTACAACTTGGTGGGAGTCTATAGCTGAGGAAGTTGTCAACCTCATGGCATCCAAGACAGAGAATCAGTGTTCAAATATCCATTAGAAATCAATTACCACAAACTCATAATTTCCTAGGCCCCAATGCTAAAAGCTTCCACCACATCAAATTTTGGGATAGGCAGGCAGAAAATCTTGAAGACATGTGATCCTAGAGAACATTTATCCAAGCTATGTTGATGGAGGATACATGTCTTGTAACATATAATTTGATTGAATTGCACTAAATAGAATTCTACAGAAATCATTAACTACATTATTAATCTACACTTTCTGTACTTAAGAGAAATTACCAATGCCCATTAGGAACTGCATTTACATAGCTAATGACATTTGAAATGTGTTTCACTGCCAATAATTTTTAGAGGAATGATATTTTATTGTGTTATGTTGAATAAGATTCTTTCAAAAACTGTTTTATACAATATCCTCAGAAATTGCATTTTATATTAATATCAAGAATCAATTATAGTCTGTTATGCTATATGAATAGCACATATATGCTACAAGGCCTTGGAGATTAGTGATTAGATAGCTGATCACATAGGCATTATTATAGAACTGGTTAAAAGTTATTTCCACCTATTTAATATTATCTCAATCCCCTTCTATGCTAAGATTACAGAACAGGAGAATTAGTATATTTACACTAAATCCTTAATGATTATTAATCTAAATTTAAGTATTCAAATCAGATCATAGAAATATGTATGCCTAAAATTTAACTCATGTCCTCTGGAAGAGCAACCAATGAACTTAACCTCTGAGTCATCTACTTAGCCCCAAAATGTAGATTATTTATAATCAAATATCCCTCCTCAAATGCAACTATAAGACTAATTTAAATCCAAAAGTGAATAAAATAGTAAGTGCTCAAATTGTAATTAATTTATAAAAAACCAATGTTAATTGTTTCTATAAAAGCAATAAATCAAAAAAAAGAAATAATTCCTTATTCTCATATTTAATATAATTTTTTGCTTAAAACCACTTTTCACATGATCAATGGACCTATCTTGATCAGATAGTAGTCTAAAATTTCTCTGACTGTGAAAGGCAAAAGGTTTAACATACATCATAAAAATTTTACAATACTTGGGAGAACTGAAGGAGAAAAGTAAGAGACTCCATTGATGATGTTTTTAACATCAAATATAAAGGCCAAAAACAATCAAAAGTTACCAAGTTGCTATAATTAATGTTATTTATTTATTGTGTATGTTTATGCAATACCTGATGAATATATTTGTTTGTGTGTGTGAACATGTGCATATATTCATATATATATATGAATACACATTACCATATATATGAAACACATACAGACACAAGAGATCAATGTTGAATTATCCTGGATAACTCACTGTATTATTTTTTTGAAATATAGTCCATCATTGAACCTTGAGCACATTGATTTGAATTCATTGCCTGACTACCTATCTTTAGGGATACTCCCACCTCTTCCTTTCCAGCCTTGGTTGTATAGATGGGTACCTCCATGACAGGCTTTTAAAGGGATGGTGGGATTCCGAACTCAGATCTTCATGCTTGACAGAAAAAACTTTGCCCACTGAACAATCTTACCAATCTCATTATGTTAATATTTTACTTTGAAATATGTTTATATTTACTAAAAAAGTCACAGTACCTGTACAAATAACACATTATCTTCATTAAGCTCACATTAGTTATGACAATTACACAACCATGGTACAGTAATTAAAACAGGAAAATTGGAGTTGGGGTAATTATTCAAAATTTGCTGAAATTTTACAAGCTTTCTCACTATATTTGCTTTGTTACCACAGTTATATTTTACAAAAGTATGTTATATTAATTTTGGAATGGATCCTTAATACTTATGCTCTTTTTGCATCCTCAGGTCCTTCCTTATCTTGAAATATTACCAACTGAACCTCTAGAAGAATTAAACTTAGTGTATGCTTCCTGGCAGTGAGCTCAGTATTATCCTGAATCAGTGTATTAGTGGTAAAACTTCACAAATGATGCTGGCTTTTTCCTATTTCTTCCTTTCGTGAAATAAATGGAGCACATTTGTATGTGTTTCTATTGGTAAAGTTAAGTGTTACTGCAATTCTAAGTGCATTTGCACACAATGCAGAAATGGTGGGTTATCAGAAAGTTTTTAGCAAATGGTTGATTTTGTTTGAAAAAACTGTTACAGATAAATCTTCCAAAAATGTAGTTCCAATCACAAATAACATGGCAAAAGCCCTTGCTTCTATACTTATTTATTTATAGTCTCATCACTTGGGAAAAAGACGGCTGTGAGTTTTCTGTGTTACTCAAGACTATAATGTATTCTGAGTTATCCTGGGCTACAGAATTAGGTTCAGACACAAGGAAAACAAAAATGAAACAGTAACAACAAAGAGGATCATAGAAGTGAGGTAATTTGGGGAAATGCAGCACCTTCGTTTTCTCTCTAGGGAAAAGAATCTGTACTAGGAAATAGTAGTATATATTTCACAGGTAAAATAGTGGACCCCTCTATAATGTTTATCCTGTGGTGAACTTTATCTAACAATACAGAAAGTAACTGAGAATGTATAACATTTTTAGTCATAACTAACCTTTATGTTAAAGTAATTTACTTAGTAACCTTGTTCCTTGTGTACGATTTAATGAAATATGATAACAAGTGTAGACTAGGTTATAAAGAATATAGATATAAGTTGAAGTCTTATACCTTGTAATCAAGCCAATACTTAATTGATATGTTTTTCCCACAATTTTACTCCTTTCTATCAAAATCCTGGAAAGAGTTGAAAGTCACAAAGAATTTTATAATATGGCTAGATCTATTTTTACTTCCTATTAAATATAACGAAGTATAACTATTTGTACTACTGATTACATTTTAAAAGCATTAACTTAATAAATAAAAATAAAATAAAAGCCTAAGAGTTCATAGATGAAATGAATTTATTTTGGTTTTTCCATAAAATATATCTATAACAGTGTTTACTAATTTAAAAATTAAGATGACCTGACAGATTTTACTTAAGTGAATTGCAAAGATAAATCTTAATGGACCATGTGACAAATTTAGATTAGGGATTATACATATATTAGATTAGCTGGACACACTTCTGAGATATTATTTGTACAGGATGAATTGAAGGGAAGAGACCCATCATACTCTGGGGAGCACCATCCACATTGGCTCAGCATTAGCATTCATACCTTTTACATGTGGATACTTCAATGTCTTATTGCCTTATCCTTTTCACTCTAAAAAGAGAAAATACTCTTGTGCTGTGAGCCAATTGCTTTGGTCTACATGTTGTATAAGAGTAACAGGAGAAGCATAATTAGTATTTGAGTGTGTGTGTGTGTGTGTGTGTGTGTGTGTGTGTGTGTGATATTTCTCAAAGATTACTTTCAATTTTCTTTTTTGTTTGTTTATTTATTACTTCAAGTTACATATCCATCATAGGTCCCTCTCTCCAACCTTCCAGGTCACACCCTCCCACCTTCTCCCCCGTCTACAACCTATAGTACTCCTCTGGAGTGGGTTGCCTCTACATATCAGCCCCCCTCAGTTCAATACCCATATGAGGGCTAAGAGCTTCCTCTTGCACTGAGGGGATATATGGCAACTATATTAGGACAAAGTGTCCCACAAAGAGTTAACAAGGTCTATGTTCCTGTTCCTTTTGGTGTGTTGGTTGTAAGATAGTTTTCCTGTACTACATGGGTAAAATCCAATTATAAGTGAATAGATGTCATGTGCATCTTTCCGAGTCTGGGTTAGATCACTCAGGATGAGCTTTTCTAGTCCCATCCATTTGGCTGCAAATTGCATGATTTCATTGTTTCTGATGACTGAGCAGTATTCCATTGTGTAAATGTAATAGGGGTTTTTTATTCATTCTTTGGTTGAGGGACATCTGGTTTGTTTCTAGCTATTACAAATAAAGCTGCTATGAACATAGATGAGGAGGTGTCCTTGTACATTGGTGAGGAATCATTTGGATGTATACCCAGAATTATTATGGCTGGGTCTTGAGGTAGAGGTATTCCACATTTTCTAACATCACCAGACTGATTTCCATAGTGGTAGTACAAGTTTGCACTCCCACCAGCAATGGAGGAATGTTCCCCTTTCTCCACAGCCTCACCAGCATGTGCTGTCCTTTGAGTTTTTTATCTTAGTCATTCTCACAGATGTGAGATGGAAATTCAGAGTCATCTTGAGCTGCATTTCTCTGGTGATTAAGGATGTTGAGCATTTCAGACCATTAGACATTCCTCCTTTGTGAAACTCAGTTTAGCTCTGTTCCCATTTTTTGATTGGATTATTTGGTTTCTTGATGTTTAATTTCTTGAGTTCTTTATAAATTATGGATATTAGCTCTCTGTCAGATGTGGGGTTGATGAAGATTTTTTCCCAATCTCTACATTGCCATTTTGTTCGAATGACATGTCTTTTGCCTTACAGAAGCTTTCCAGTTTCATGAGGTCCCATTTATTGATTGCTGGTCTTACAACCTGAGCTATTGGTGTTCTGTTCAGGAAGTTGTCACCTGTGACAATGTGTTCGAGGCTTTTTCCCACTTTCTCTTCTGTTAGATTTAGTGTGTCGGGTTTTATGTTCAAGTCTTTGATCCACTTGGACTTAAGTTTTGTGCAAGGTGATAAGTATGGGTCAATTTTCATTCTTTTACATGTTGACATCCAATTAGACAATTACCATTTGTTGAAGATGTTGTCCTTTTTCCACTATACAATTTTGGCTTCTTTGTCAAAAATTGAATGCCCATACGTATGTGGGTTTATTTCTAGGTCTTCAATTCAATTTCATTGATCAACTGGTCTGTTTCTATACCAGGACCATGCTGTTTTTATTACTATTGCTCTGTAGCAGAGCTTGAAATCAGGGGTGGTAATACCTCCAGATTTTTTTTTTTAATTGCACAGAATTGATTTAGCAATTCTGGGTTGTTTGTTTTGTTATTCCATATGAAGTTGAGAATTGTTATTTCAAGGTTTGTAAAGAATTGTGCTGGTATTTTCATATGAATTGCCTTGAATCTGTATATAGCTTTTGGTAGGATGGCCATTTTAATATGTTGATCCTACCTATCCATGAGCATGGGAGATCTTTCCATTTTCTGATGTCCTCTTCAATTTCTTTCTTTAAGGACTTGATGTTGTTGTCATACAGGTTTTTCACTTGCTTGGTTAGAGTTACATCTAAGTATTTTATATTATTTGTAGCTATTGTGAAGGGTATTGTTTCCCTAATTTCTTTCTCAGTCCATCTATCTTTTGTATAAAGAAGGGCTTCTTATTTTTTTTTGTACTTATTTTGTATTGAGCCACCTATCTGAAGGTGTTTATCAGTTGTAGGAGTTCTCTGGTAGAATTTTTGGGGTCACTTATATATACTACCATATAATCTGTGAATAGGGATAATTCACCTTCTTCCTTTCCAATTTGTATCCCTTTGATCTCCTTTAGTTTTCTTATTGCTCTAGCTAGAACTTCAAGTACTATGTTGAGATATGGGGAGAGTGGCCATCCTTGCCTTGTCTCTGATCTTAGAGGAAATGATGTAAGTTTCTCTCCATTTAATTTGATGCTCTCTACAGGCTTGCAGTATATTGCTTTTATTATTTCTAGATATGGTCCTTGTATGCCAGCTCTCTCCATGACTTTTAGCATGAAGGGGTGTTGGATTTTGTCAAATGGTTTTTCAGCATCTAGCAAGATGATCACATGGATATTTTCTTTCTGCTTATTTATATGGTAGATTACGTTGATGGATTTTTGTATGTTGAACTACCTCTGCATTCCTGGGATGAAGCCTACTTGGTCTTGGTGTATGATACTTTTGATGTATTCTTGGATTCGGTTTGCAAGTAATTTATTAAGTATTTTTGCGTCCATGTTCATGAGGGAATTTGGTCTGAAGTTCTCTTTCTTTTTTTTGGGTCTTTGTGTGGTACAGGTATCTTGGTGACTGTGGCCTTATAGAATGAGTTTGGCAGTGTTCCTTCTGTTTCTATTTTGTGGAAGAGTTTGAAGAATGTTTGTATTAGCTTTTCTTTGAAGGTCTGGTAGAATTCTGTGCTGAAACCATCTGGCCCTGGGCTTTTTTTAGTTGGGAGACTTTTAATGACTGATTCTATTTCATTAAGAGTTATAGGACTGTTTAATTTGTTAACCTGATCTTGATTTAACTTTGGTAGGTGGAATCTATCAAGAAAATTGTCCATTTCACTTAGGTTTTCAAATTTCGTGAAGTACAGGTTTTTGAAGTAAGACCTAAAGATTCTCTGGATTTCTTCAATGTCTGTTGTTATTTTGCCCTTTTCATTTCTGATTTTGTTGATTTGGGTATTTTTCCTCTATCTTCTTGTTAATTTGGCTAAGGATTTCTCTACTATTTTGATTTTCTGAAGGAACCAAATCTTAATTTTGTTGATTCTTTGAATTGTTTGTTTTGCTTTTATGTTGTTGATTTCAGCCCTAAATTTGATAATTTCCTGTCTTACACTCCTCTTGCGTTTGTTTCCCCTTTTTTTCCTAGCTATTCCAGTTCTGCTGTTAAGTTGCTAATGTGAGCTGTCACAATTTTCCTTTTGAAGACACTTAGTGCCCTGAACTTTCCCCATAGCTCTGCTTTCATTGTGTCCCATAGGTTTGGATATGCTGTGCCTTCATTTTCGATGGATTTTTAGGAAGTCTTTGATTTCCTTCTCTATTTGTTCTCTGACAAGGTAGTCATTGAGTAGAGAGTTGTTCAGTTTCCAAGAATGTGTAGGCTTTTTGTTATTTCTGGTTTTTGAAGTTCAGTCTTAATCCATGGTGGTCTGACAAGATACAAGGAGTTATTTCAAGTTTCTTGTATCTGTTGAGACTTGCTTTGTGTTCAACTATATGATCAATTTTGGAAAAGGTTCCGTGAATTTTAAAAGTTTCCATGTAATTTATGGGACAAAATGACAACTATATTAGAAAGAGAAAAAAATAGAAACAGAAAATGTTAGAAATTAAAAAATAAAATATAAGAATCTGAAAGGATAAGTTATTGAAGAAATCACAGTAAGATACTGAAAAGAGTATCTATATTGTGAAGGCCAGATCCATTTTTCCAATTTATAAGGCATCCACATCATGAAATTGTAATTTTTAATCACTAACTTACATAACTTTACATAATAAAGTTTGGCTATAGTTCAGATAGTAACATAATTTAAATGTCTGTTTTTGTCAAATTTACATATATACACAGTTATTAGAGAAACTAAATAAAAAATATTACATCAAATAAACATTTCATTTAATCCCTAAAAGATGAACTTAACTTTAACTATGGATGAGGTGACACAACCAGGTGAATATTTTAACAAATTTACTACTTTAGAACTTCTTGAGTTCACTCTATGTAATGAGTAGTAGTGAATATCTCCAAACTATTTCATATTCTTTAAGAATTTTGTACAACCCACAGACCCAAAGGAACAGGAACCTAGCACAATTATCCTATGAGAAATTCCACCCAGCAGCAGAACAAAACAGATGCTGAGAGAAATAGTCAGTCATTAGGTGGAGCTCTGGGAGCCCTATATAAGTGAGGGAGGAGAAACAGAGACCCAGAGGGTCAAGATCAACACATGAAGATAAAAAAAAAACAAAAAAAAAACAAAAAAAAAACAACCAATCTAGGCCCATAGAGGCTTACAGAGACTGAATTGCTAACCAAAAAAGAAGAAAAATGCTTACACTAGACCAAGATCTCACTATACAGACATAGATGTTAGACAACTTGGCCATCATACAGATCCCTTAGCAAGTAGAGGAAGCAGTCTCAGCCATGGAATTTGTTACCTGTTAGTGAAACACTTTGTCTTAGCTGAGCTGCCATGCCAGACCCCAGAGCAAAAGGAAGCTCTTAGCCCTCACGTAATTGATGAACTGAGGGGGGCTGATATGTGTGGGCTCCCCAGAATGGAAGAGAAGGATAGATAGGAGAAGGGGTAAGGGGTGGGAGTGTGGGAACAGGAGGGGAGGAGTGAAGGGGTTGTGATAGAGATGTAACTTGAATTAATAAATAAATGTCAAAGAAAGGATTTTTGTAAGTAATTTACGTATTTTCTTGAATTGTAAAATGGTTCTTCAATGAAAGCTGTTTATCAGTACCTGTTTTCTAATCTGAACAAGGCTTCATACATGGATTAAGAAATATTCATAGATTATGAATATTAAATTTGTTTTATTTCATTAACTATAAAAATCAAACTGCTACAATTATTAAGAAGTAAGCCTTTATAAAATAAATACTTACTATAAACTTATTACTCATAGCTCCTGTATTAGTTTCTGAGGCCACACATTATGGTTAGGCTCATTATATTTTTCCTATATTAAAACAGGTACCCTGGTGCTTTTTAAATGCTATAATCTATCTATATGTTTCTATGAATTATATTTTATACCATCTTTTATTTTTATTATGAAAATAAATGAGTAGAACTTGACATTTAGTAAAATATAAATTACCAATTTGTAAATTCATTAAACTATTTGAATCTGGAGTAGTGCCTATGTACATTATTGCTTGTAAATATTGAAAAATTTACCTTATAAATTATTACCATTGAAGCAATGCCAATTGTGTGTCAAGAATGTTTTTGAAAAATTAAAATAATATGTTATACTTAGTTTCTTAGCATTATGCAAACATTTGGAGCCTAAATTGTGAAAACAGGATCCTATAGGAAGAATAAGCAACAATGCTTAAGAGTACTGTGTTCTCTTAGCTGCTGAGTCCCCTCTCCAGCCCTCTCTGAAACATCTTCATCTTAAAATCAACAACAAATGTTTTAAAGTATCGGTAACAGAAAAATTTCCCTTAAAACATTTATATTTATGAGTACTTACCAAACACCTACAAAATACCTATATCCTTTAACCTAATACCTAAAATCTAAAGCCTATAACCTATCTAAGAACACCCTAATACCTATTTAAGAACACCTAACTAACCCTATTTTAATTTTCTTAAAAGGATATTAATATTCTTAGCATAGGTCCATGCAGAATAACTTGGTTTTATGGCAGTCCCACCAGGCAGTCCCTTTCAAAGTGTAAAGTCTGTTGGGCCTGACTGTGCCAGTTCTCATGGTCAGTTTATTTCAACTGCTTTTAAAGTTCAGTCCATTCCAGTCACTAGCTTGAGGTCAGCTTCTTGCATCAGCCAAGACTTGTTTCTATAGTTTACTGGGCCCATGTAGGCTTCATGGCCTAAAGCTTCTCTGAATGGCTTCTGAACTCCACCACTTTTTCTTCCAGCTAGAATAGGCTAAACGATGGCAAAAGGTCTCTCCTGGGCTGATTTGCAATGAGACGTCTTTCTCTTTTGGACTCTACCTCAGTTTATGACCATTGTGGCCTAATGACTTGAGCATGCGAAACCTTGCTGTGTACTCCTCCAGCATGACTTCTAAGCTTGTGAGAGCAAAGGCAGAAGAGAAAGAGAGCACTGCGTGGAACTCTCTGGTTTATATATTGCATCATCTGGTGATCCTGGGCAGTCCCAAGAACCCACAGATTTCTTGCAATATACAACAGTGTGGCTTCTGGCAACAACCAACATCATCTGTAGCTTTCATGGTTTCTTAGCCATGCCCCTTCACAAGGCATTTTGTGTTGGCCTCAACTAGGCTTGGTCCATTTCAGCAAGTTAAAGGGATGTCAAGCACTTTATGTGGTGCCGGATGCTAAGATGAACTGCACACTAATTCACTAAAGAGGGTTAACTTCTACCACAATTATCATGTAAAATTAATCACAGAATATCACATTTACTTTTCAGTTAGTCTAGTATACTGAATTAAATTTTCTTCCATATTAAATTGTTCTAGTGATATCTGGCATACCTAATTATCATGAGAAGTATTAAGTCATAAAACTATCCCAGACTTTTGCTCCCTATATATATTTTCATTATGCCTTTTTCTTTTTTTAAATAATTTATTTTTTATTTCTTCAAGTTACATCTCAATCACAATCCCCTCCCTACTCCCCCTTCCAGTCCAACCCTTACACCCTCCTCCCCCTCAACCCCCATCCTCTTCCCTTTTATTTTTTTTAATTTAAGGTATTTCTTTTTCCCCCCAACAGCTCTCCCTTTCAGTCCAACAAATGGTTCTTTTTCTTATAACTATAAATACAACACAAAACAACAGAAATAAATAGGCCACAATTATAAGAGTTATATGGCTTAGCATACATTCCCAATGTCCAGTCCATATGTATTTGGCACCTGACTTTAACATTCTACTATCTAACCATCTCCATGAGTTTAAAGTTCTATATCTAACTCAGCTTTCATACTAACTTGCCTCACAATTTTAAAAATATCTTCTTAGATCCAGAACACCCTTTTGATTCCTAAACAACTCAAAATTTAACTATGAGACTCTAGCTATCTATTCTTCAACCACCTCAGAGACCTGAGAGGGATAAATATATCTGATTATATAGGAAGTGCAGGGCCTTTTTCTTTTAGTAAGACTTTTTATGCCTTTTTCTTTTAGCAAGACTTTTTACCGAGGTTTGAATGTGTCACTTCTAAAAATCAGCTGTTGTAAATGTGACCATATGAAAAGGCATAGTTTTCTGATTTGACTAGGACACATAATGTGTGTATGTGTCTGTGTGTGTGTATGTTTGTGTATCTGTGTGTGTGTGTGTGTGTGTGTGTGTGTGTGTGTGTGTGTTTACAGGTAGTTGAAAGCTGCCTGACGCTAATGTTTGGAGCAGAATTTGGTTCATCTGCAAGAGCGTTACACACTTAGCCTCTGAATCATCTCAACATTTCCTTTTATGGCAAATTCATGGAGAACTTCTCAGACTTCTTAACTGTCAGAAGACACTTTCTGTTCTTAATGAAGCATCATGTCTCAGATAAATTGTTATAAGAGCTCACAATGAAATTGTATACTCACATATATCTCTTAACATCCTGTTTATCAATCATACTTCCTAAATTAAAAAAATACAGAATTTTAAAAGTATCAAATTGACTACAGACTATAGTTTTCTTTCTCTTTCTTTCTTTCATTTTGGGGAAATGCATTGCTTCACCTTATCTTTGCTAAGGCAGATAGAAATGAGCAGCAACCCTATTTCATGTTTTAAAAAATACTTTCCTCAACCTTCATTTTAAGAGTTATTGTCAAAGAAAAAACATACCTTTAATCCTGGGGAAGCAAAATATCTTGACCTATTTGATCAAAAGATCAATTACAGGACTCTCAGTAGTCTGCAAAGCAAGTGAGATATGAGGTCACCAAGAAAACCATGTGTGTATCTTTGTATCTGTCTCTTCTGATAGGCATAAGACCCCTTTGTGATTTGACATCCATGATACTACAGACAGGTTACTACCACAAGGCACCAGGGCATTTTTCCACACATGTACACTATCAAAATGTTTGCATCCTAAAAATTATATGGCATAATTATAACAGTTTGCATTCTCTTTTGACATACAATCCCTAGGTTTCACTATAAGATCGCTTGTGGTAAGAGTTTTGTTTATTAAAAAAAAAAAAAAGCAGTTATGGGAATGTTTTTTGTTTAATCCCTTGTGTGAGGCTGCTTAAGTTAAGATCACAGGTGTAAACTATTAACTGTGCCTCATGAGATAGCAGTTATGTGGCTTAGCCAGCTGAGCAAGTTTAACTCAGAGGACTTGAGAGAGGGACAAATGTCAGAGCCTGGAGGAGAAATGATGTGCTACAAAGAAGAGAGAGATGGAGCTACAAAGAAAGAGGGGCACTACAAAGAAAGAGGGCACTACATAATAGAAAGAGGTTGCTGCTCTCTGATTCTTCCTGCTGCTTTTTCCTGGTTTGCTGGTTTGCCAGACTTCTGGAT
>CAJQZJ010010085.1:679408-704529 GCA_907164525.1 Lophiomys imhausi | reverse complement strand
TCTTCTGTTTAGTGTTGGGGGATTGGAAGGAACAAGGATTAGAAGAGAGGTAAGGGGGGTTGGAAGGAAAAAGGACTGGAACAGAAGTACAGTAAAATTAAGTAGAGTAAATAATTAAATACAAAAATAATAAAAGCCACCATGTTACAGTTGATGCCTAGATGTAGGGCAAGCCATAATGGGTAATTTTGTATACAATGCTGTGGAGGAGATGGCAGGATATGAAGGAGTGAACAGTGTATTTCAGGAAATCTGCAAAAGGCTTATGATGACTGCTGCCACTGAGTTTTCTCCAGCTTTATGCTGAGAGGGAATTTTCTTTTTAATGTGTTGTTGTTTTTCTTCTTGTGTGATGTTTCAGAAACAATGGGGAGAATTCTTCAGCAATTTGAAAAGTTGCAAATGGATATGGAGGAGTATGATAAAAGGATTCCAGAAATTACTATACAATGAGAGAAGTTAAGAATAGAGGTTGAAGTGCTTAGAAAACAAAAAGTGCTGGAGACAGGAGAACACACAGGTGAAAAAGAAACAACCCATTCAGAGAGAAATGGTTAATCTCCAGCTAACTACATCCCCAGAGGTGTGGCCTGGGGTTACAAAATTGCCACCATTAGCTTTCCCAGTAGCTGCCCAAAGTCTCAAATATCTAAGGACTCGCTGTTTTAATTATGGCATGTCTTGGAACTATAGTAACAGCGCACAAGTGGTTTCTGGTGGCAGAAAACCGAGATTTCCTGGAATTTATAAACAGCATTGGACAAATGAATATATGTCTATGAGAGAAATACAACCTAATGTTTTGCCATCAGGAAAAGAACTTTGGGATCCTATCTCGAGGGCCCACAACAAAATGCATGAGCCATTTCAGACAAGAAGAGCTGAGAATTACCAAGATAAAACAGTCAAAAGTTACCAGGTTATAAAAACAAAACAAAACAAAATCCCCCAAAAAATTATTGGTACAAAAACCATTTAGTTCATTGAAAATGTCTTTGTTACTCATTTTTAAAAAATGTAATTTTTGTCTTTTTTTTTTGTTTTTCGAGACAGGGTTTCTCTGTGTAACAGCCCTGGCTGTCCTGGACTTGATTTGTAGACCAGGCTGGCCTCGAACTCACAGAGATCCGCCTGCCTCTGCCTCCCAAGTGCTGGGATTAAAGGCGTGCGCCACCACGCCTGGCTCTTATAATCGTGGCCTATTTATTTCTGTTGTTTTGTATTGTATTTATAGTTATAAGAAAAAGAACCATTATTTGGACTGAAAGGGAGAGCTGTTGGGGGGAAAAATAAATACCTTAAACTAAAAAAAAAAAAAAAAAAGAAGGGAAGAGGATGGGGGGCTGAGGGGGAGGAGGGTGGAAGGGTGGGACTGGAGGGGGGAGTAGGGAGGGGATTGTGATTGAGATGTAACTTGAAGAAATAAAAAATAAATTATTAAAAAAAAACCCAGAAAGTGATTAAAAAAAATGTAATTTTTAATTTCAGCCCATTTGAAAACTACTATTGAAAGTAAAAGATAATTAAGAAATGCAAATTAATCAAACTTATAGTTTTGTTAGATATTAGTTTAGTTAATTGTATTAATATGTTTTTGTAGTTAAGTAAATAGTACATAGATAGAAACAAACAATGTTTGTCTGTTTATATATAGAAACAGACACACAGACAGACAGATGATAGATGGTTTTAAAAACCCTTAGAAACCTACTGAAAATGGCATTTAAGAATTTTTTTTTTTTTTTTTTGGTTTTTTGAGACAGGGTTTCTCTGTTTAAAATCCCTGGCTGTCCTAGACTTGCTTTGCAGATCAGGCTGGCCTTGAACCCACAGAGATCCACCTGCCTCTTCCTCCCAAGTGCTGGGATTAAAGGCTTGTGCCACCATACCCAGCATTTAAGATGTTTTTAATAAGAAAAGTTTTTTTTTTTTCTAACAGAGAGACATCTGATCCTGGCATCACCTCAAATCTACTTGATAAAAGATGATGGACATTAAAGAAATAAATATGACTAGAAATTCACTGGACAAAAAAATTGCTGATAGCAGACCGTCTGTCCAATATGTGAAGAACCAACAGCAGTTTTGGAGAGCACCATCTGTTCTTTTGACATACAATCCCTAGGTTTTGCTATAGGATCACTCCATTAAATGCCATTAAAAGAGCGCGCGAGAGAGATCCAGCCCACTGTGAATAACCCGGGGAAAATATGACAATGCCTCAGACAAACTTACTCCAATCTTGCCTTGAAGTACTTTATTTGAATTACTGAATATGTTTCTGAAGAAAGAGCTTTCTCTCTTGATGACTTTATTTTCTTAAAAAGGTAAGGACCACATGAATTCCCTCACCCACAACAACTTTCATGTATTTTTAGCTCCATGAAACTTCAAAAGCATCTTATCTAAGATTTTGATTTGCAGAACCAAGTGGCATCCAAATACTTTTACTCAACTATACAGGTGGTGGTTGGGGTGCAGTTTGACGAAGTCAGCTGGCCAAATATTCAAGTAATAATATTTTACCCTCAGAATCAATATTTTTGTTGGAAGTTTGAAAAAAGATCTCAAAGAGAACTCTTTGGCATAGATACAGAGAGAAAAATATTGATGAGTACTGCTAACTTTTCAGTCACGTTTCTCTTTTGGTAAATCATAATCCAAGTACAAAAAAAGAGATTAAATGACATTTTTCATCTCTCCACAAGAGGCAGAGAATCAAACCTCAAAACTGTTGTTCTGGGAACTGTAAGCAGCAATACCTCAAGGACTGCTCTGACCAGCTGCTGCAGCTGAGAAAACAGCAGAAACACTTTTGTGTTGTGACAAAAGATGTGCACTGCGTTCTCACACTGCAGTGGTTTGAGGCCAGGCCCTGCCTATAGCTTGCTCCTCCACTGTACCTTTCTGTATTTATATGTGCACATATTCTGAGAGACAGGGTAATAAGATGAAAAAGGATTTAGTTGGCAAAATCTTAAAATATGTACAAGTTATCTTGAAAGTAGTTGCATTGCTCCAATGATTCACATAGGGTCCTTGAGTAACCCTATATTTGAGGTAGATATAAGTCACCCCAGACAGTTGAGGTTAGGTGAGGGATTGAGGGACTAGCTGTTATCTGAATTTTGACAGCAAGTGTTTCTCGGAAGAGCTAGCTAATTTGGAGAAGACTTGGAGACAGAGAGAACTTCAAAGATGCAGATAGTTACCCCTTCAAATGGGAAGACCCCAAGAGAAAGGCTGGCATTTAGCAGGGAAAAGTAAATGAATAAAAAGATAAAGCATCACACACAGTGGCCTGACATTTGAAAGTGTGCAGACGGCTTCAGATAGTGCCAGCTTCTCAGAGGCAAGATAGAATACAAACACGGGAGTTATTAAAAGTTTCAATGTGTTGACACGAAAGCCTCAAGCGTTATAGAAGTGACTGATATCATATTATTCAGGATTTCCAATCTTTTTTTAGTATTGAAACTAATATCACATGGATTTTCCATTATATTAATCATATTAATAAAATTAATATAAATATGATACTCATCACCATTGTCTCATAGGTCAAGTCTATCATTTGTAGTAACTACCCTTAGGATATTATGGCATTTGAAGAAAATTTCCTATATCTTCCTTTTTTATGAAATCAGGTTTATAAAAAGCTTTCCTCATCTTCTCCCTTGAATGTATGCTAGCAGAATTTTCTATCTGCAAAAGTAGTAATATATTCTAGTTCTCACTTCAAGGTGGAATACCTTTCTGAACTCATTGATAGTCTCCAGTTTCTGAGTAGGCAGCCCCATTGTTTCTAGATGCATAGCTCAACACATTACAGAACAACCTGCCTCCTTTGTGTTTATTAATCATGGATTTACTCTCATTCAAATCCCTTTGGCTTGTTTACATGCCTGGCCACTCAGATATTTGTCTTAGACTGTAATCTTTTACTGAAAAATATACCCATCTGACCTTGTTCAGAATTAAGACAAGTCAGATACCTAATTTTTCGGGCAATTAGAGTTACTGGCATATTGTTCTCAGCCAGACTCTTACAGTCTTTTGTATATTAAGAATTTTGTAGCATGAATAGTTTCATAAAGATACTTCACTCTTTGAATAGGTGCAGTTCTGCCTTTGATGTGTTAATGCTTCTGAAAAGCACCTCTAAAAGGTTCACTAACCAATTCAGCATGTGTGATTTTTCCTAACAGTACAATTGTGTATATGAGGGTTGTAAGGGATTGTTAAATATCACTTGGAAGCAGGCTGTTGTAAAGTCTCTGAACTGATTTAAATACTGAAAATAATGCAACACAACAAAAAGATATACTGAATGATATGCGAAGCAGCAAGATTGGCACCTTTAATCCTTTAAAATAAAGACTCTTTTGGATGGTCAGGTTATAAACAATACACAATAAATCCTTAGTAATCATTACTAGCATTTCAGTAAAACAGACCTCATTTCCAACATCTCAAATCACTTTCCCCTTTTCCTCTCACATTATAATCACATTTCTGTAAATTCTCCAGACCCCTTCTCGATCCTTACTCTGGGAGAATAAAGGTGTTTACACATTTCTTCCCATGTCTCACTTCAGAACAGAGTAGAAACTAATGTGGAAGAATTATAAAGACACATATCCAAACACACACTCACATCCTACACAGAACTTCATGCTATCTGCATGTGCAAGAGAGGAAATAGTCACTCTTCACCATTTTGTAAGCATGAAATAAGAGACATGTACAGATTATCGAGATTTACTATTATATTGTATTTACTATAATTCATACTCAATTTAATCCATTTCCTGTTCTTTTACTTAATATCATAAAATATTCTACAAATGTTGAAATATTTGTTTCACTTTGACACCAAATATATGTATTTGTGTTACATGTGCTGGTGTTAAGGACTGGAGAGATGACTCAGGAGTTAAAAACACTCACTGGTCTTGAAGAGGACTCAGGTTTATTTCCCAGAACTCACATGGTTATGTACAACTGTTTATCATTCCAAATCCAGTGAATCTAATTTCCTTCTCTCCTTCCTGAAAACACTGCTAAGACACATATACCTATATGGTAATAAGATTATTATATACATAAAGTAAAAATCAATAAACTCTTAAGAAAATGATTCATAATTTTAATTTAATCTTTATTTTTAATATTCTTTTCTACTTTCTTTTAAATAATAGTTTTTAATTTGGAATATATTTGAAGCTTAAAACATTTGTTTTAGCAGTAAAAATTACAGAATAATTGCTTTACACATTTTATAAGAAAAATATATGGTTAATGAACTAAATTTTATATTACCTCTTAAATTAATATTGATATTTCAAATAATATGTATTTTATTCTGAATTAAAGTCATATTAAACAGCATATTTAAAAGTATAAATGCCAGAAGAAATGATGGTTTAAAAACTTAATTTTCATGATATGCATTTATTTATACTAAGCAGGGCCTAGAATCACATATCTCCAAAGACACCAATTGTAAGATTCTCATCTGCACACATCACATGGATTGGCACTTCCCTTATCTATTTTCTTCCCAATTACTTCTACTGTCACAATGTATGTGAGCTCAAGATTACCACAAGATATTTTTCAGTTATTCAATAAATTTTAACTTGCAGTATTACTTCTTAATTCACAATGAACAGAGTAGCTTGAACCTTCTTCCTTCAGGCTTCCAACTTGGTGGAGACAAAACAGTCTCCAAATGTCCTCATGATTGATGATGATGATGATATGCTCCTCAATCACATCTTTCTCTCTTGACTGAGTATTTCTTTTAATCCTTCCTTGGTTGCTGAGTACACCTATGTGTCAACACTTCTGGCCATCTATTGCTTTCCAGTCTGATTGTATCTGGAAATTGAACTTTTATAATTCAGTATCAGTTTGCTCTACCCACTGCAGAGCCTACCTAGAGATAGTAACATAGAAAGAGAACCTAATTCAGTCCTCTGTTTAGATTAGTTTTCAACATATTTATATGTAATGGTAAAAATGTTTATCTTGGTTACATGATATTACTTCTGTTGTTTATAAGGCAAAAACACAGAGGATGGGCTACTGTGGGCAAAGACAAGCAAGTATGTAAGTAAATTCCATAATGAAACATGTTGCTTATATGCTGATGTTTAAAAATAAATAAAAATATAAATGTTATGGTGTAACGACTTGGAGATTGAGCCATGAGGTAGTGGTAATTCTTAAGTTAAATCATAAAGATAACAGCTCACCTTCAGGGTTGCTGTCCTCCTCAGCACCACTGTAAAAACTATTTCCATGTATCAATACCACCCAGAATAAAATTATTTCATCGAATTTATTCAGTCTTCTTATAAATGAAATATATACTCAGTGAGTCATCTCTTAAATGCATCAAATTCTTATCAAATTATCACAGTTATTCATGTACATCTGTAGAAAAATTCTTATGCCAAAATGATGCTGATAAAGTTATTTCAATATGATATAAATCTAATTTGGACTTGCTGATATATAACTAATGGAAAGGACTGACTAGCATGATTCTTTTGCTATTTTGTGATAATTCATTCACTTTTTCTAAATATTCATGAATTATCTAACCTTTGCTTAATGTGAAAATATAAACATGACACATCACAGCATGAGAAATTAATAACAGTTGATACAAAAGCATCAGAATATATTGAGCAAATGCAAACACATTAGATGGACGTTGACAGCATAATCTTATTGAGTGCATAGGTCAAGCCTTATCCCAGATGGCCTGGGCAGAGAAACAATTCAAAACAGTTCATCATCAATAAGAAAATTAAAGAGAACATCATGTACGCAAAGTCAGTATTGCAAAATAATAGACCGGAGAGAATACACCAAAGATGAACACCAATCTATGGTAGGAAAAAGCTATATATTAAAAGTAGAAGGGAAACAACTAAAATCACAAAATCAAATGAAGGAGGGTAATTCGTAACACATCAAGTTGTCAGTACATGGCTTCTGAAAGTTCTGAACTGTAATGTTCCCAGGGGTGAATTTTCAGGCCAGACTGTTGTCTGTAATAGAAAACTGAACTGATAAACACTGAAATGTGAGCCATGCTTGACATCATTGTGACACAGGAAAACGCTGATTAGGACTCTAAGCAGCAGTTTAAAAATGGATACATATGAACAGGCAGATAAATACTCATAAGAAAATGTACAATATTAACAACTAATTAGTACATGAGGATGTTAGCGGTTAAGTCTTTGATAAGCAAGGTACAATCCACATAACCATAGAGGTTAGATATAGAGTAAGGGACTTGGGGGAGATTGGAAAACCCTAGGTATCAGAAATAGGGTAGTTGTGAAAGGATTGATGGGAGAATCTAGAAAGGAAGGACTAAAAGGGGAAAGAGAAATGGTGAGGATAGGTTATAGGGGCAGACAGCTAAAACTAAGCTCTATTTAAGGAGTGTATGGAAACCTAATACAGTATAAACTTCCTAAAATATATTCATGTGTGAATATGATCTAAATGAAGACAAAGCCCCTCAATGGGATATCTCTTTCACTAAATGAAACTTCCAGTTCCAAGAATGGGTTACAACCAAAAAAGTTGTTGACTAAAAGGGCTCAGGCAGAACTCCCAAATAACCTAGGCTATTACCAAGGATATTGGTTTCTTTCCACAAACTAAATATAAGGCCTTATGCTGGAGACAACACCTGTATAACTCACTGAATATGGAGGTGTTAATCTGGTACATACATAGAGGGAGCAACCCTAGATTTTATGGTAGTGGAAGGTGCTCAGCCCACTACCAAAGGAGAAAGGTAAAGACCAACACAGCCCTAACTTATGACATGCCTGCAAAATCCACTAGTAAAAGAGTGGCACAAACCTATATTTGACTGGATTTTAGGTCTATTCTATGAGAACGAACCCATCCCTCACACTGCTTTAGTAGCCATGTACCTCAGACTGGATAGCACAGGAACCTACAGAAAAAAAAAAAAAAAGAAATACACTTTTATTTTGCTAAAGGACCAAAGCAACAAAGTGACTCCTAACAACATTCTTCTGTATTCGTATATCAATGTCTTATTCAGTCATCAGAGAAGTTTCCTCCTGTAGTAGATGAGAATTAATATAGGTATCTACAGCTGGACAATGTGAAGAAAATGAGACCATACTTAGTACACTTGATCCTAAACAGGATATCTCCTAAGCTTCCTCCCCTTGTGGCTTAAAGTGCCCTGCATAAGATTGGTGAAAAATACTAGAAGAGCCATAAAGGATGGAGAGCACCACGGAAACAAATACTTCTCAACACACATGACACTGGTGTACATATGAACTCACGGAGACTAAAACAACAAATGCATCCCCTGCATAACTCTGGGCCTGATGGTGTTTCAGTGCTGAGAAGGTAAATGGACCCAAGCTCACATCCTTCACCCAGAAGCTATCTCTAATTAATAACCACTAACAAGAGAAACTTAGTTTTCTCTGATGTAGTCTGACTGAGTATACAAATCACTCCTAAGGTCAGGTCTCATACTGAGCAGCAGAGGACCAACACAAAACAAATTGAAGTAAATGCTATTCTTGAAGGGTTTTTTGTTTGTTTTGTTTTTTCTCATAACGCCTTCTCTAGGTATCATTTTTCCCTTTGTTTATCACTCTGAAGATCTTGTATTATTATAAGTTTCCAATGTTGTTTTGTTATGGGATTTCTGTGTCAGCCAATGCGTGTTATCACTGTGACTATATGTAGTTCTTGTGCTTTTTCTGTGGTTTTGTTTGTTTGTTATATTCTTTTAAGGCTTGTTTGTTTTTATACCTCAGTTTATTTTTTTCTTTTTCTTTGTTTTAGATTGATGTTTGTTTTCTGATGAGAGAGAGAACAAGAAAGGGTGTAGATTTGGGTGGACAGGAGGTGGACAGAATCTTCAAGGAGTTGGGGTATGGGAATCATGATTAGAAACTTTGTATAAAAAAACATTTTCAATAAAAAATGTCATATACATTCTTAGTAAGTGAATAAAAATAAGGATAAATTAGAAGGGGATAATTTATATCTAGGACACAATGTAAGTCACAGTTTTTTTCTCCAAGAAAAGAAAAACAGAAGAGTATGTATTAGGTGCCCCCAAATTAATGTAGTTTCAGGTTCTCTAGTGATGTTTAAGTAAGTATTTATAAGATTTTAAGTGATATTTAAGGTAATTCATGAGATTAATGAGTTCGTGAGTTCATGGTTTAATTGGCATATACTGGTGCTCCCAAACACACTCATGTCAGTAACATCACAGCTGTCTTTAGTTGCTGAGATGCAAAATAACACAATATTTAATGATGTGTTTTTCTCTACTTTTGCTTATTATGAAAAGAAGCATGACTCTTCATGATGAAACACTGCTTGTCATTTGTGGTGAAGAGAATAATTGTGTTTCCTTCCCATGTTACACCTGCTGATTCCATACATGGCAAGGGAAACTTTGCAGATATAATTAGGGTTAAGGAGCTTTGAGGTGAAGAAACTGTTCTAGATTATTGGTAGAGGAGGCCCAATTATAACCAGATAAAGTCTAGAGATGTATGCACTTTCTCTGTCAACAACTGGATAAGAGAATGATGTGAGAATGGATGAAAGATCAGACAAATGTGTTTGCAGATTTGAAACAGAGAAAGAGTGACAGCTTGTTTGAAAGAACTTTCCAACAGGATCAGGGAATAGTTTGAACTCCAAAGTCTCCTAAAATAAGTCTTTAAAAAAATCTGTTCTGTTTCCTCAATGAGCCATGTCAGTGCCCTGACCTTCGAATCAAGAATATAATAAACTAATGTTGTTTAAAAGTTGCAACTGTGTGTAGTAATTTGTTACATCAACAATAGGAAAGTATAGCAGATTTTCATAATGAAAATTATGCCAAAGTACAAAGTATCAAAGAGAAAAGTGGAGTCTGGGAGTGTAAAGGACAGAGACAAAGGTGTCTCTGAAACAAAGAGTAGAAGGAATTTGAAGGAATTTGAAACAACAGAGACATAGGGATGTAGGGGGAGAAACATCAACAAATGAGAAAAATGAGCTAATAATACAAGCAAAACAAAGAAATCAAGCCAAAGCTCACACACAAAAAAAGGCATCAAAATATACATAGATTTCCTTAGACAGTTTATATGAGTATAGTGTCCAGAGATAATGCTTACAAAGTATCAGAAGGAAGAGCTTGAAAACCCACTGCCAGAGTAGAGACATGATGAGATTGAGCGAGCTGATGATAAGCACCTATGCTCTCAGGGTATCACTGATCCAGGGTAGAAGGAAAGCAAATCATCTTCCTGGAAACCAGACCTGGGAGACTTTCTCTGTGTCAAGAGAAAGCTTGGAATTGTGTCCTCCCATATGCAAAACAACTCTGAAAGAGAGTAGTATATCTTTTGCTCAAGAAATTTATATGAAAAAAAATTGAAAGTGTTGCCTGTTTTGCTACTCAGAATAAAATGTGAACCAAAAGAAACACAGGATGAAATTGTTGTTAAATCAAAGGGATATCATGTTCTTTGTCTCAGAAATTTTTTGCTCAATCTCATTAGCAAATGCAGTATAGTGAGAAGTTCTCTGACAAAAACAAGTGCCAAGGAGAAAGACAGAGTTTTGGCAGTTTGCTGCTCTTTGATGGCAGTCTCAGAAAAATGAAAGCATCAGTGATCACTCACACAGAAGTCTCTGAGGAGCGTGAAGATGTGACACAGATCCTCTGAAAAGACGGAGTATCCAGAAAGCTCCAGGGCTTTCTCCTTTCATCTTCTCTTCTGGGACCTCTTTTATTTCTACTATTGACTCTTCTTTGGAGTTTTCTTAACTCTGTTTTATAAACTTTAGGGATTTTAAAGGAATTCATCCAAATGTGTGACTAAAACTAATACTTATATATTAGAAGTAAGCTTTCTACATACCTGTATGCTGGACTCTCAACCTTCAAATCAGGTATTTGTTGGCCATTTTCCTTTGACTTCTTGAAATACATAAATATTAAAACAGATTGTGTCCTCTGTTCTTTCATGATTCCAAATCACTATTCAGTAAAGTAATCCTAAACCAACAAGTCCCTAAACCATTGCAGATGATCTCTGATTTCGTTATCCCTGGATGTTTGACAAAAATCATATGTTTTAAATCCTACATAAAATTAAACTGTTCATGAGCTACAGAGATAACACAGCAGTTACAAGCACTTGCTACTTTTGTAAAGGACTTAGTTTCAGTCCCTAGTGGTCATAAAACAACAACTCATAGCTGTCTGCAACTTCAATTCAAAGCCATAAAACCTGCCTTATGGTCTACAAAAGCACCAGATTTACATGTGGTAGACATATAGATGTACAGGCAAAATACTCATACAAATAAAACAAAATGAAAAGTGACTAAAAAATACAAATTATCTATCTATCTATCTATCCATCTATCATCTATCTATCTATCTATCTATCTATCTATCTATCTATCTATCTATAGCTTTCATAGTCACAGTAATTTCATTCAAGGTTAAAAATACACTTTAGAGTTGCTCTCGCGGGGCAACTCAGATCCCCTGAGATCTGCCTGTTTTATTTTATTTTTTAAAATTTGTAATGTGATTATTTTTGTTATGCATGCTTGTGTATATATCTATACAAGTGTATGTGCATGAATATGTACATGCATTATAATTGCAGCTTTAGCTAGAAATATAGATTGTTGAAAACTACCAAACATTTATGTGGGGGAACCAAGCCATACTTTTAATTGCTGACTCATTTCTGCAGCTCCTCTTCCTGATTCTTAAGAAACTGAAAAAAAAAAAAAAACCTCTAGCAATGTTTACTAATCCATTCTGAACACATTGATCAAACTTGACTGCATGATTTTTCTCTCTGTGATATCCTCAATCAGGTTTTACCATGGATTTCATTTATTGGAATTTATTGGATTCCTTTGGGTTAGCTTTGCTTGTGCTTTGATTTTTTTTTAAATCTCCTCTTTTTCCCTTCAGATGTATCATACATTGGCAATGTTTGTCAGACTCCTAGTTCTCACATCAACAACCGATAGACTTTTCTATTTAGCAAAGATTTTAGTTTAAGTTCTTCCATAAAATATCTAATAGCCCTCAGATTCCACTTACTCCTGTCCTCACTTTTTAACCAATAATGTGTGGGGAAATATTAAGACTTCTAGGAAGGACTAGGAAGGAAATCAACTCCATGCCTGTCAAGTTCAAATTATGATTGGAAATATGTTTTTCCTCATTTGGGTTTCTTGTAGAAGTCATCATTATGCAAGAAAAAGTATGTCAAAATAGATTGAAGACATTGACACTACATTAATAAATATATGAGGAATTATCTGAACCTATACTCACATTGTCAATTCTATGCCAGTGTAAAGCTTTATCTCTGAAAACATAATGGTTATAATTTATATTTTTATTCTGATAGATTTTTTTTTAGAAATTAAGGTATACTACTTGAAATTATTTTGTTTTTATATGAATATTTTCCATATTCTAAAATACAAGAATTTTTGAGGTGTTACTGCTGTAATTGGCTGAAGCATGAGGTAAACTCCTGTACTCTCTTTGGAGAAATCTGTCCTTTAGCTCAAAGCAATAATTTTTAATAGACTGAGTACTCTTTGCAGGTTCATCCTTTCTTAAATTAATTCTCTTTTTTTCTCTTTGTGTGTGTAACATAAAATATGTGATTATTAATTTAAATTTTATACAGTTGTAGATTGATATTCTAATTTTCCTTCTTATCATGATTAAGAGTTCATATATTCAAGTATGTAAATGAAGATAACACAACAGAAACTTCATGACAACGAAACCTTTATAGCTAGAAATTCTAAATATGCATATGTAGACACAATTTTCAAATAGGCTATGTCAAATCCATTGCCTTAAAAGGTATGCTTTACAAGGATTAGATTGGACTCAAGACTTGAGTATCTGAAGAAAACTCAACCTTTCAAACAAAGTATGCAAAGAAAAGAATAACCCTTTACCCCTGTATTTCAAATTAAATTGGATCCCATATAATGACATATGGTAGAGTTACCTTAGTGTCTTCAGTGGATGAAGGAAGATATGACAGAAAGAAGGACAAACAGAAATACAACAGTATTTAAAAATTGACAGTGGAAACTTGGGATTTAAAAAAATAAATAAACAGCTTTCACTTTTGGATGAACCAAGAAGGCAGCAGCCAGCATGGACACATTTTGAGTACAGTGGAAATAGAACATTGCAGAGATATAAGCATGTTGACCAACAATCTGAGAGACTTGAACCGACTGGGGCTCATCTGGAAAACCCAGGGACTAATAAAGTCCCTAGGCAAGACTCTCAGATACTCAGAAAAACAGACTAGCCAGCTGCAGAAGCCGAAGAAGCCACAGAAGCAGCAGAGCTTCATATGGAGATTAATTTCTTGGTGTGAGCCACTCAGGATCCCAGATACCAGCTCTGAACCCCAGACAGTAGTACTTACCAGATTCCTAAGCACTTAGGTTCCACATAGGCATTCCAGTACCAAAAACAGAACCAGTGGAGCCACGGGACCAGACATATTCTCTGCTGAAACATTATGGCAGTAACCCACAGCACATACTGACCTTCGGGAGAACTGCGGGACCATCTTGGGGTATATATCCAGCTGACTGGTTGTCTGGAAGGCACAGCATATTTCAGATCACCCAGAAAAGCTTTGTATAACACAGATCTCTTTACTGGATATAAAAACACTCGGAAGAACATTTCAGCCAGACAAGGCAGCTGGGGGAAACTACCTGATGCAGTACAGTCTGATCAGTGCACATGTCTGATCAATTTAGAACACGAGTGGGCAGCTCCCACCTCCAGAGGGCCTCCTGGCTTCCTTAGCCCCCAACTTTTACACAGTTCCTCCAGCACCCAGAAGAGGACCAGGAAAGCCAAAGGAATGTAAGATCACAGCAGGCTGAAAGGTGGGTGGTCAAGTTAAAAAGAAGTGGAGCTCTACTGAGTCCAAGCCCTATGGACAGGTGGTGGTGTTCATAGCAGATGTCCCTGCCAGTGTACCTCACCCTGCCATTGTGATTTACAGTCTTCAGCATCTGTAGTTCCAGCCCTGGATCAGCGGATTCTGGGCAATTGCACACTCTTAAAGTGACACAGACTACAAGGACTCAGTGCTTAGGGCCCTGAGGACGACCTAGGAGGAGCCACCTGAGGAGATCATGATCACAGACCTGAACCTCGGGTCAGACATATGAGCAGCAGGAGATCTACCATTCCTGCTACAAATTGTGGTCCTCCTAGACCCACACTGACCTCACTAGGAAGACCTGCTGGATTTGAGGATCCTGCAGACTAGGATAACACATCTCACCCTAATCCCCAACCTGAATACCCATTTGGAACACAACATGAAGGAGTGAACTTTGGCTGGTCAACTGAGATCCAGTCCCCATCCAGGTTGTGTAGAACTGCAGACCACCAAGATTATATGGCCTCTACACTAAAGCTCCTTCCTTGGCACCAGGTCCAGAAGACACTAGGAGCAATCAGCTAAGGACAACCAGATGGCTAAAGGTCAGCAAAAGAAAAAAGCTGACAAAAATCAGGGAAATATGGCTCCAACAAATTCAGTGATGCTAATACAGCAAGTCCTGACCATTCCACCACAGCCAAAACACATGAAAATGATAACAAATCTATACTTGTGACAATGATAGATGCCTTAAAAGAAGAAAACAAATCCCTGAGAGAATTTAAAGAAATAACAATTCTACAATTGAAAGCAATGGAAAATTCTATTAGAGACTTGCAGCTAACTCAGTTAAACAAAAGTTGGAAAGAGACAAGGCTATAAAAGAGTTACAGGCAAAGACAACCAAATTGGAACAGGAAATGTTTAAAACAGTTCAAGATATAAGATATGGAAGACAGAATTTCAGGCATGGAACACTCAATTGAAAAAATTAGTACAACAACCAAAGAAAATGAAAAATCTAAAAAAATTCTCACACACAACTACCAAGAAATCAAGAACTCAATGAAAAGACAGAACCTAGGAATTATAGGCATAGATGAAAGAGAAGACTCTCAACTCCATGGTCTAAGAAACATTTTCAACAAAATCATAGAAAAAAAACCCAAATGAAAAAAAAGAGATGCCAGTAAAATTCCAAGAGGCATAAAAAATTACAAATACATTAGGCCAGAAAAGAAATTGTTCCTGCCACATAATAATTGAAACTCCAAATGTACTGAACAACAACAACAACAACAAAAACTGTAAGAAAAAAAGGTAAGGTAACATATAATGGTAGACCAATCAGAATTACACCTGACTTCACCTCAGAAACTTTAAAAGCCAAAAGGGTCTGGTCGGACAGACATACTACAAGATCTAAGAGACCATAGGTGCCCGCCAAGATTACTATACCCAGCAAAACTTTCAATCACCATATATAGAGAAAATGAGATATTCCATGACAAAACCAAATTTAAACAATATGTATCCACAAATCCAGCTCTACAGAAGATCCTAGAAGGAAAATTCCAAGCAAGAGAAGATAACTACACCCAAGAAAATGTACAAAACAAAAAATGCACTCCAGGAAAACCAAAAGAAAAAGACGACCCCCACCTATGTCAAAATAACAAGAAATAACCACCTATACTCTTTAATATCTCTCAACATAATGGACTCAACTCCCAAATAAAAATACACAGGCTTACAACATGGAGCTATAAACAAGATCTATAATTTTTCTGCATAAAAGAAATGCACCTCACAAATAAAGATAGATGCTACCTCAGAATAAAGGGCTAGAAAAAGGTTGTCCAGCAAATAGTCCCAGGAAGAAAGCTGGAGTAACCATCCTAATATCAAATAAAATAGGCTTTCAACTGAAATTAACAAAAGGAGATAGGGAAGGACAATATATACTCATCAAAGAAAAAATTCATCAAGATGATATCTCAATACTAAATATCTGTGACCCAAATATAAGGGAACCCACATTTGTAAAAGAAACTCTTCTAAAAGCTTAAACCACACATTGATCCACACACATTAATAGTGGAAGACTTCAAAACCCCACTCACACCAATGGACACGTCATCAATGTAGAAATGAAACAGAGAAATAATGAGAACAACAGATGTCATGAACCAAATTGACTTGACAAATATCTACAGAACATTTCACTGAAACAGAAAAGAATACACCTTCTTTTCAGCACTTCACGCAACCTTCTCCAAAACTGACCATGTAGTCAGACACAAAGCAAGCTTCAACAGATACAAGAAAATTGAAATAACCCCTTCTATCTTCTCAGACCAGCATTGATTAAAGCTGAATTTCAACAACAACAAAAATAACAAAAAAATCTACACATTCATGACAATTGAATAACTCTCAACTGAATGACTACTGGATCAGGGAACAAATAAAGGAGGAAATCAAAGACTTCCTAAAATCTAATGAAAACAAAGGCACAACATACCTAAACCTATGGGACACAGTGAAAGTAGTGCTATAAGAAAAGTTCATAGCACTAAGTGCCTTCAAAAAGAAAATTGTGACACCCTATGGTAGCAACTTAACAGCTGAACTAGAAGAGCTAGAAAAAGAAGAAACAAACACTCCCAAGAGAAACAGATGACAGGAAATCATCAAACTCAGGGCTGAAATCAACAACTTAGAAACAAAAATAACAATACAAAGAATCAACAAAACCAAGAGTTGCTTCTTTTAGAAAATCAACAAAGTAGACAAACCCTTAGCTAAACTGACTAAAAGGCAGAGGAAAAATACACAAATCAACAAAATTAGAAATGAAAAGGGAGAAATAACAACAGACATCAAGGAAATTCAGAGAATCTTTAGGTCTTACTTCAAAAACTTGCACTCCACTAAGTTTGAAAACCTAAACGAAATGGACAATTTCTTGATAGATTCTATGTACCAAAGTTAAATAAAGAACAAGTTAACAAATTAAACAGTCCTATAATCCCCCAGGAAATAGAAGCAGTCATTAAAATTCTCCCAACCAAAAAAGCCCAGAGCCAGATTGTTTCAGCAAAGAATTCTACCAGACCTTCAAAGAAGAACTAACACCAATACTCTTCAAACTCTTCCACAAAATAGAAAAAGAAGAAGCACTGCCAAACTCATTCACTTAGGCCACAATCACACTGATACCTAAACCATACAAAGATCCAACAAAGAAAGAGAATTTCAGATCAATTTTCCTCATGTACATAGATGTTTTATAGAAAAACAGAAATCTGAGCAAAGAGACATTTTTGGGTCTCAAATAAAAACAATGAACACATGAAACTCTTTATTTATAATTATGAGCTATATATTAAATTTCACTGCACCATAATGGATTCATGAATCCTAACACATAATGCTTCAAGATGTTCTTATATTTGCAAATGGAATGTTTTCAGAGGTAAACAAGTCAAGAACGGGACCATTCAAATGTTCTCTGTTCTAAAACAACTTATGGAAGTGAGGATTTTATAACAACAGGATGATGAGTGATGTGTCTGCAATACAATAAAAACGTTGTTGATGGATCCAAAAAAGGACTGACAGAGGCTCTACATCCTCAAGAGGAGCCTACACTACAGATATTTAAGTTTGTACTTCAAATTCCTCTCAGAGACATCTTGTCATTAATTACACCTCACTCAAGTTCAACTGCTTTCTTTTAAGCAACCACTCTAAGACGCTTATATAGTCTTTTTCTCCATGAAAATTGACTTGACAACCTCTATTCTTTTGGATTTACAATCTAGTTCTTCCATATTGACAAGTCCAGAATAACATGATAAACACTTGCTTATAAATTTTTGGATTAATAATTTAATATATACACATTTTATTTTAACATATATGCTGTAGATATGTTTAAAAATCCTTTGTTATGGAATTTTTACAAATTACACATAATTCATGGGTTTTGCCTTGATCCCATAAGGGTGTGTCTTTTTTCTGTTCTTTTTATTGAAAAGAGATTCTATTCTCATATAATATATCCTGATTATAGTTTCCCCTCCCTCCACACCTCCTAGTTCCTCCTCAGATCCCCTCTTCTTCTTCCAATTCTATTCCCTTTCTGTCTCTCATTAGAAAAGAACAGGCTTCCAAGAGACAATAGCCAAACATGACAAAGTTAAAAAAAAAAAGAAACACAACCTAGATGTAGAAGTATTTAATTAAATAATTTATCAGTATTTATATTATAGTTAATTGGTCAGAGGTGTTAATGTTTAACCCGTTGTTATAACTTATCACACAGAGACACCTGATGGATGTTAGCAAGCCTTAGCCTGAATTGTGCAATCATATTTCAACTAATCTAGATTTTAATTCTATTGCCCAAAAACCCCCAAATGTGTGTGTGTGTGTGTGTGTGTGTGTGTGTGTGTGTGTGTGTGTGTCCACTCCTGGGCTGTTTTTTTAATCCATGCTATCTATGCTGATGTTCCAGGCCACATAAAATGATCTTCTTTTTTGGACACAGCATTCGGTATACAGTAGAAGCCAGTGTTTTTTCTTGCCAAGAGATAGGCTTGCCACTAATTCAACCATCTCCTACTGGAGATTCTTCCATGCTCATCTTCTACTTGGAGTAGAATAGGGGGTGTTGTCAGGAGCTAACATGTCTCGATATCAAAAAATCTTAAGTTAAGAAAACATCTCTGAATGCCATATTCTGCAGATCTCTTGAGGTTTTTGAAGATGCCCTATGTATCTCTTTTATTTAGATAAGCAAATGTTGCTTGTCTCGTAGCAACTTGATTTCTGATTAGCTTAGAAAATAACTGTGATAGACTGTCATAGTACCTAGCAAAATGAGACACTTGCATGAAGCAGGTAAGTTGACAGCCTAGTTCTGCCAAGACAGGGTAGGCAAGTCCTTCATAATTCCTGCTCTACAATCAATGTATGTCAGAGAAATGGGGCCAAATGGCTGAAGATCAATTCTGTAATGTATGGAGAGAAAATGGGAACAGTCCAGGAAGCTATTGGTATGTCATTTCTTAGATTTGGAAGCTGCTGGCCCTGCACTTCCTGTATAATCAGATATATTTATCCCTCTCAGGTCTCTGAGGTGGTTAAAGAATAGATAGCTAGAGTCTCATGTTAAATTTTGAGTAGTTTAGGAATCAAGAGGGTGTTCTGGATCTAAGAAGATATTTTTACAATTGTGATGCAAGTTAGTATGAAAGTTGAGTTAGATATAGAACTTTAAACTCATGAAGATGGTTAGATAGTAGAATGTTAAAGTCAGGTGGCAAATACATATGGACTGGACAATGGGAATGTATGCTAAGCCATATAACACTCATAATTGTGGCCTATTTATTTCTGTTGTTTTGTATTGTATTTATTGTTATAAGAGAAAGAACCATTTGTTGGACTGAAAGGGGGAGCTATTGGGGGAAAAAGCTATAGGTTAAACTTAAAAAAAGGGAAGAGGATGAGGCGTTGAGGGGGAAGAGGGTGGGAGGGTGAGACTGGATGGGGGAGTTGGGAGGGGACTGTGATTGAGATGTAACTTGAAGGAATAAATAAATTATTAAAAAATGATCTTCTTCCATCTAACCAATAGTGTGCTTCTTCTCACCTGGGTTCTTTTTCCCATGATCTTCTCTGCTCCTCCAGAGCATAAAAACCTTTGCTCCACCTACCTCACTTGTACCTAATACAGGCTGCTGCATTTATTAGCATCACTTGGTGCACTTATGCCCTGTCATATGAAGCAGGCCTCTGGGAACTATTAGACGAGAAGAGATAATTAATCCAGTGATCTGTTTTGTATTCAATATGCTAATTAATCTGCTCCCAGAGGCCTGTTTGCTGTGCAAGACCATAAGTGCCAACCATTTTCTCCGATTGGTTGAATAAATGCTGAGGCTTAAGATTAGGCAATTGAAGAATGCATTAAAAAACTGTGGTACTAGCCGGGCGTTGGTGGCACACGCCTTTAAATCCAGCACTTGGGAGGCAGAGGTAGGCGGATCTCTGTGAGTTCGAGGCCAGCCTGGTCTACAAAGTGAGTCTAGGACAGCCAGAGCTGTTATACAGAGAAACCCTGTCTCGAAAAACCAAAAAAAAAAAAAACAAAAACAAAAAAAAACCAACAACAACAACAAAAAAACTGGTACATCTATACAATGGAATATTACTTAGCTATCAGAAACAATGAAATTATGCAATTTTCAACCAAATGGATGGAACTAGAGAAGCTCATCCTGAGTGAGCTAACCCAGACTCAAAAGGATGCACATGGCATCTATTCACATATAGTAGGATTTTAGCTATATAGCACAGGATATCTGTACTACAACCAACACACCAAAAGGAACATGGACATAGACTTTTTTTTTTCTTTTTCCTTTCTTTTTTTTGTTGTAGTTCTTTGTTTTTGTGGGTTTGTGTGTTTGTTGGTCTGTTTCTTAGTTTTCACGTCCCAGCAAGGAGACACCTTTCAATAGCGGTACTGCCTCGTAGGCCCCCAGTGTATGAAGAGGCTCTTGGCCCTCATATGACTCCTGAACTATGGCGAGGTACTGTTATGTAGAGACACTCCACCCCAGAGGAACAAGAGGGAAGGATTAGAGGGTAGAGGATGGGAGGGTGGGGCTGGGAAGTGGGGAAAGAGGACAATATGATGGAGATGTAACCTGAAGCAACAAACAAATAAATTTATTAATTTAAAAAAAGCAGGTAACAATTTTAAAACACTGTAAATATAATAAAGGTTACAGCTGTTCAACCTGGTTTTATAAACCTCCAAGAGTTGAAAAAACTTAGAGCTAAGGTAAAATACATGAAATGGGTGGTGTTAGCCCATGCCTTTAACTTCAGCAGAGACGGGAGGAGCACTATAGAGTTAGTTGTCTTATAAATTCTAGAGTTACACGGAACAGGGTGGTGAGGGTGCACACCCTTAATCCTATCATTCAAGAAGAGTACACCCTTAATCCCAACACACTAGAGACAGAAACAGGCAGATCTCAGAGCTCAAGGTCAGCCTGATACCAAACAAACTCTATATAGAGAAAAACTTTGATCCAAGAGTGGTGGAGCACATCTTTAATCCCTTCAGATGGGAACCAAAGGTCTTTGATCCCAATAATTAGAATGCACAGACAGACATGTAGGATTTGGAAGGACTTAAGTTTAAAAGCTACTTACAAAAGGCCTACTCAATACAAACAAATTGTCCTTTGAGATCTCAAAATATATAAACTACAGCTTGTTTAGCTCCAAAATAACAAAATAATTTCTTCTTTAATCCGGATTGAAAGATAATACTTTATATATTGTCAAAAAACCAAATTTGCTTCAGGAGAAATATTACCTGACCCCCCCCCAAAAAAAAAAACAAGGGTAATTGTCTCAGAGTTAGGATTAGGGCAGGGCTCTGTTCTTATCTTTCCAGAAGATTTAAAGCATCCATTCAAGGAATCCAGGGACAACTGGACAACAGAAAACAGAATCAGACACCAAAGACGAGAGGCCCAGATGATCCAGCCTTGCAGACTTCCTCAATAGCTGTTTCCATCAAAAGTCTACAACCACAACAACTCAAAATTGTTAAGATCGTTCAGCTCCACACACTGCCCCAGCCAGAACTTCAGTAAAGCCTAGAAGATCAGCTTCTGTCTACAAACTTCTTAGGACATCTAAACAGCTGAGCAGAAAAGGACTGAACATAAAAGGATTTTATTAACATTTTTAACCATTTTTCCATTCTGGTTTGGGCCCCTAACAGGTTTACTACGACCCAAATCAGCAGGAAGTCATTTTAAGAGAGTGATGTCCCATGCCCAGAGAATGGAGAGGGTGTTCCCCCCCCCCTTTGGTTATTTGATGGATAACAGAAAACTTTGTTATTTAGGGGAAGAGATTACAAGCTGCTAAATGGTCTTGTTAAATGGGTTTTGGAGGTTAGACCCAGGGACTACTTTCTTCTTCTTTTCTGTATCCTTCTTTCTCTCCTATGTAGGAATGCACAGACTTGAGAAAAATGGGACATAGACACAGTATGGGAAGGACCAAGAAGTAGGGGCAGATTATTGAATATACCCTTATACCTTTGTATATTGATACAAAATTAATATTATATTTGGCTAAATTGGTATTGATCATTGTATATTAATGCAAAATTAAGATTGTATAGGGCTACATTGGTATTGATCTTTGTATATTGATACAAAATTAAGATTATATTTGGCCACAATGGTATTGACCCTTGTATATTAATGTAAAATTAAGATTGTATTGGGCTACATTAATATTGATCTTTGTATATTGATACAAAATTAAGATTATATTTGGCCACATTGGAATTGATCTTTGTAGATTGATACAAAATTAAGGGTAACGCTTCTTAAAGGTATTGTTCGTAGTAACACTTAAAAATGAAATGTCAAGTTTTGACCTCTCGCTACCAACCGACATAAACTGTTTAGGATAATTAAGAAACAGAAACTAATAGTTATGAAAACGTGTCATTTTGTTAGTTACTATGACAGTCTATCAGTTATTTTCTAAGCTACTCAGAAATCAAGTTGCTAAGAGACAGCAATATTTGCTTATCTAAATATAAGAGATAGATAGGGCATCTTCAAAAACCTCAAGAGATCTGCAGAATATGGCATTCAAAGATGTTTTCTTAACTTAAGATTTTTTGATATCGAGACATGTCAGCTCCTGACAGCATCCCCTATTCTACTCCAAGTAGAAGATGAGCATCGAAGAATCTCCAGTGGGAGATGATTGAATTGGTGGTAAGCCGTTCTCTTGGCAAGAAAAAAACCCTTACTTCAACTGTAGACAGACTTCTGTCCAAAAAGGACAAAACTTGGAAGCAGATAAGTCGACAGCCTAGCTCTGCCAAGACAGGGTAGGTAAGTCCTTCATAATTCCTGCTCTACAATCAATGTCTGTCAGAGAAATGGGGCCAAATGGCTGAAGATTGATGCTGTAATGTATGGAGAGAAAATGGGAACTGTCCAGGCAGCCACTGGTATGTCATTTTTTAGTTTTGGAAGTTGCAGCCCTGCACTTCCTATATAATCAGATATATTTATCCCTCTCAGGTCTCTGAGGTGGTTGAAGAATAGATAGCTAGTCTCATAGTTAAATTTTGAGTTGTTTAGGAATCAAGAGGGTGTTCTGGATCTAAGAAGATATTTTTAAAATTATGAGGCAAGTTAGTATGAAAGCTGAGTTAGATATAGAACTTTAAACTCATGGAGATGGTTAGATAGTAGAATGTTAAAGTTAGGTGCCAAATACATATGGACTGGACATTGGGAATGTATGCTAAGCCATATAACTCTTATAATTGTGGCCTATTTCTTTCTGTTTTTTTGTATTGTATTTATAGTTATAAGAAAAAGAACCATTTTTTGGACTGAAAGAGAGAGCTGTTGGGGGGAAAAAAGAAATACCTTAAACAAAAAAAAAGAAGGGAAGAGGATGGGGGGTTGAGGGGGGAGGAGGGTGGAAGGGTGGGACTGGAGGGGGGAGTAGGGAGGGTATTGTGATTGAGATGTAACTTGAAGAAATAAAAAATAAATTATTAAAAAAAAACAGAAAGTATTCAATATACAGATTATGGAATAAGCCCACATGATCTTCTCCCAACATCCCAAAGAGCTATCTACAGGAATATTGGAGAGAATTTTAAACTCCACTGTGCTAAGTGCTAACGTACAGTCACATTTCTGATAAATTGTGTTCCCACATCTGCTTTATATCTAGAGTTGAAAACATAAACCTGAAATAAGACGTCAAGAAAATTAGATGTGGACAATTATGTAAACCTAAACGGTTAACCTAACTGTACTGGTATGGCTGACTAGTTACCCTAAGCACCTGCAACATAGAGGTCTATATCCTTTCTTTTGAGTCTTGGGTTGGTGGGTTGGAAGATGTTTAGAGTTATCAATAAATAGTTTAAAAGTAAATCTTCAATCTTCAGTTAAGGCAATTACAATCAACATATGTTAGCAGGATTTGTGTAATGATAGACAGGTTTGATCAACATTTTCTATGAAAAGTCAGGGATGAAGAATGTTTAATTGATCAAGAAAAATAATTAAAAAGTGTGAAAAATAGTATGTATTTCAAACCTTACTGTATCATTATGATAAGCATTAGTAAAATCATTAAATAAGTCCTCAATAAAATTAAGATTTTTTTAAAATTTCAGGCTACTGTACTTCATTAAATTTTAAAAAGATAATCATATCCTCACTAAATATTTTCATTTACAACTTATAAAATTAAATCATTTAGAACATTAGCAATGAAATATTCAACAAAAATCCTTTGTCCTTAATGTTTATCCTTTAAGCAAGCATACTCAGATTATAGAAAGTTCATGCATTTTTTTCTGTATTTATATGATCAAAGCAAAATTTTAATATCTACTTCTAAAACCACATCAGAAATAATAATCACATGGATCTTCACTCAGAAAATAGTCTTTGTTATCTTAGAATCAGCTAATTAACTTGTTGCTCCATTGCACATAAATGTCTAGTTTTGGAAATATTATTGCTAGAAGTATAAAAAAAACTTTTAACTATTTTGCTTCCTAAAGTCTAATAAAATATCAATTAAAATATAAGTTAAGATAATCTTTAGCCAAATATATTCTCAAATGGTGCATTTTAATATGTAAGTCAAATAAAAGTGTTGTATATTATCAATTAATGAGAAAAATAGACCATACCTCTGTTCTTCACTTGTTTATTGATTTACTTGAGGAGAGATACAATCTTGCATTATTGTTCAAAGAAAACAATCAAATAAAATGCAGCATGTAACAAGATAACAAGATAGTATATGCTTCTTATCTTATTTTTTATTTTCAACTTTCTAAATAAAAAATGCAATATTTTTTAATTACACTATTTCCCATTCACCAATTCATCACAGAATCTCCATATATCCAAAACAGATGAATGTTATATGTTAACCACTGGTATCTATGGTCCTTTACTAGCAGGAACAATAGGATTAATATTTGGAAAAAATGGATTAACTTGTCAA
>CAJQZJ010010085.1:650831-679008 GCA_907164525.1 Lophiomys imhausi | reverse complement strand
TTTATGGTGTTCATGATATTCCAATCTTTTATCCAGGATGGACAGAGACTTACAAAGTTGTTCTTTGCCTTCCATTTGCACAAATTTAGAGCAAAAAATTATTTTTAAAGCCAAGGACTGAATGACAATAACAACAAGACAAATGGGCCAGAAGATTCAACCTAACATACTGCTTCAATCACTGTTTTCTTAAAAACTTTTCATGCAAATCATTTTTAAAAGCGCTAGTCCAAAAAATGATCGATCTTACAGAGACTGGACAATAAAAGCTATAGGTAACTTTCCCGAGAATTGGCCAATATCTCAATTTTTGAAGGGTACCCGAAAATATTTACACTCCATTCCCAAAAGATGGGTTGGAAGCTTTTTGTTATGTTATGTGTTGTGATTGTTTGTTGTCAACTGGAATGAATGGATATATGTTATGTGTTGTGAATTGGATTTGAGGATTTTCTTTTTTCCCTCATTCTATTTTTTTGTCTCTTTTATTATTAAAAGCTTAAGATTATTTTGTTATATTGGTAGAAATTTAAGATTCTGTTTATTGATGCAAGTTTAAAAAATGTTTTGTATGTAATAGAAAGTAAGTTTATTGATAAGAATTTAAAATGTTTTGTTTGCTTTAATGTCTTTTGTCAAAAGATGTAAATACAACTATGTAATGTGAGAAGTTTAAGGTTATTTTAACATTTGCTTTAATGTATATTGATAAAAATTTAAAGTTAGTTTATATATTGTACATAAACAATTTATTTACATTGTATATGTAGATATTATGTAGATTTATTTTTTATTTTACTAGAAGGGGGATATGTAGGGGTTAGATAAATTAGATTTAGAAAATATATAGGAGTTTCTGATATTGTCTCTTAATTCGGGGCCTGAAGAGCATTATCAGCATGAAGTCAGGAAGGACTTAATAGACTGAAAAACAGGAAAGACTCAATATACTGAAAAACAGGAAAGACTTAATAGACTGAAAATCAAGGTTGAAGTCAGGAAAAACCGGAAAGACTCAATAGACTTGAAGAAACAAAGTATCTGGCCTGACATTGTTTTCAGCTGCTAAGTGGGCGGAGCCCAAATTAAGCTGAAACAGAGTTCCTCCTATTTAAGGACAGTGCATGGATCCCAGAAGAGGAAGAGGCCCCTGATGCTAGAGAGCTCCAAGACTCCTGCTGAAAAAAAGGGCTGGTCATTGATGGCCAGCTCTCTCCCTGAAGCAGAAAGAAGCCAGTGAGCAAAGAAAGCCTGAGCAAGACACCAAAAGGCCAAGGACTGGACCCTGTGGCTCAGCTTTTGCCTAGAGGGGTTTGATCTGTCCGATCAGTGGCCTAGGGGAAACTGTGCCTGGCTTTAAGGACTGAGGCAGAGCAGCTGAGTTCCTGATTCAAAAGAAGTAAGTTGGCCTGCAGACGGCTGGGTTCTCCCACAGAGAAGGAAGCATGAAGCCTTATTTAAGGTGAGACTGCAATAACCAACTTACCCTGACGAACCTGCATCTGAGAGATCCAGAAAAAGGACTGCTAAGTGTGTTAAAGAATCTACAACAAAGACTGTGTTCCTGACGACTGAGGACCTGCCCCAGAGACTGTATCATTCTAAAAGGTTATGAAAGTAGTTGTTATAATTATCAATAGGTTTAGTGGATAGGTTAAAGGGGTTGTAGGAATTTATAGGATTAATAGTTAAGAAATTGTTGGTGTTTGTTATAAGTGAATTTAGTAATAAATAAATAAGTGGTAAATAATAATTTAAAAGTTCGGTTACAGTTCTTTGTTTATCTTAAAGTAAAAACACAAAGAATAAGTGACAACAACAAAAGCACAAAATAAATCTAACAGCAAAGGAAAAAATATATAAAATTTGTTTTCTGTTGGTTACTGACTCCTGAGAATGAAGCCTGCTCTGCAGTCTGCTTGATATACTCTGTGCTACTGCTATGAAGAAAATTTGCTTTTCCTCGCTCTGCAGTTATCCTTCCAAATAGAGTCTTGGTGAGTGATGGGACTTTGTGCCTACTTGAGTTCTCCATGTTGTAAATTTGTCAGACTGAACATGTGCAGGTATTGTGTTCATTCACAGTCTCTGTGAGTTGATATGTGCATCTACCTGGTTGTGTCTGGAAGACCCTTTTCATTGGAGTTAGTAACCTTTTTTGGCTTTTACAATTTTCTCTCCCTTTTCCACATGGGTACCTATGCCTTGATTTTTGAACTGTGATACAGACACCCCATTTAATGACAAATTCTCCAATTTCTCTCTCTCCCACACATGTCCTAGTTGTGGTTCTCTCTCTTTATTACCATCTACCTCATGAAGAAATTTCTCTGAGGGTATGGTGAGGCACTAATCTATGGGTATAGCAATGTATCCTTGGGAGTCATTGTATTACTCTGCTCATTTAGAAGAACAATATTAATTAAATTTTCCCTAAAGCCTGTGAACTATTTAGTCTTAGAATCTTAGCTTCATTAGCATTGTCATGGAACATGCCTTTAAAAAAAAGTACTGGATTAGTTACTCCTGTGATATTGGTGCCTCTACTGCAGCCAGTAAGCACAACTTTCAGGAAAATTGCCACTGTTAAGTTGCAGGGTTCATACCTGGGTGAATGACAAGATTACTTTTCTATTCCTGTAATGCATATTGTAACTTCTAAGATGATGAATGCTACTCAGTAGCAGTGCAACTTCCAGTTCAGCATTAGATTTCTCCATTTTCAATGTCATAAGTTTGTGGTATCTTCAGCAATTGGATCTTTCTGTTTGGTTATGGAAGGTTGCCAATAGCATTGGTAAGAGTCTATATTTGGTACAATTTTTACAATTAATTACAAATATGTAACCCATTTCTGGTAATGGGTTTACTTGGCAGCATAAGATATTAAGTTGAGGATAAATTTATAGGATTTTAGAATTAATTATAGTCAATAAATGCACAATTCTATAAATTTAGGATTCAAGTACTATTCAGTAAAAATTATGTTCTTCATTCAGGTAATCTACTAGCAGTAGAATAATAAAAATAAATTACTAAATCTTTGAAAGTTTTTTCAGAGAATAATGAAATGTTGGGTCTATTTCCATACTCACTCCTGAGAAGAGTTAGTTTTCAACTCTAAGATATTAAAAGGAAAGAGAAAAATGACAAAATATAAAGTTTCATTCATTTATATGCTCACAATCACAGTAGAATACTTTGAGCTATCCACAATTCAGTTAACTGAGTTACGAATGCTATCTGGCTCAGGAGAAATTAAGTCCGTTAAAAAGAAGTAAAAGGAAAATTATATTTGTTTGTGTAGCATCAATAGTACTTTAAGATTTGAATTTAAGTTAAGCTATGTCTGTAGGGTAATTCAAAATTGATTTAAATTAAAGACTAAAATTCTTGCATATAGTATAATAAATACCTTGTTACATAAAGTACAATCACATATATTTATATATTTACATATTCTATAAATGTATATTGTTGATAATAGCATATTATGAAATACTAGCAGCAAATGTAACATATGCTTACTGTTAAGTATAATCAAGCAAATCAATTAATTAAGAATCTACGTAAATTCTACTTACTCATTTGCTCTTACTTTTACATTTACATCATGAGTTTACAATAATTTTAAGATAGTATATCTAAAATACACACAAATATTTGTTTTTTCAAATATGTGAAATAAATTTTTTTCTTTAAGGATTAAGATAACAGAAGTAGTGTTTTTCTTAGTATATGATTCTTCTTATTGTGTCTGAACAATGCAACAATGCAGCCTTCTTTTTACATGATTAAGTCACATGACAAATACACTAAGAGAAGAAGGCCATCATTATGGCTCTCTGACTAGCTAAAAAAATTTCAGTAGGTAAATTATCAGGACATAAGAAGGAAATTTATGACAGAAGTTTCAGGAGACATTAAAACTATTCATAGAGTAAAAACCAATTCAATGAAAAAGAACTATAGATTCTAAATTCAATTTATTATATATATATGTTATATATTGATATGTGCACATATAAATGTATGTACATGTAATTTTATTTTGGCAGAGGCTATGGGTAATTCTCTAGAGATTCATTCCTATTATGTTCTAGTGCAATTACTGATGATAGATAGATGATTTAGATAGATAGATAGATAGATAGATAGATAGATAGATAGATAGATGATAGATAGATAGATCAATTGAATGATTGATTACTGGGCTTGAATTGATAGCCTTATATATGATCAGTACAAATTCATAGTTAAGATATACCAGTAACATTATATAAATGAAAACTTTGTGAGAGAAAGTGTCTAGTTTGTACATGGATTACTTGTATTGTGACAAATCGCAATCTTTCTGTGCTGCAAAAAACAAAAACAAAATCAAAAAACCTGAAATTTTACCTCTACAAATTTATGCTCATATCAAATCATCTATTTTATTTTCATTTATATCTAAATAAATTCCTTAATTTAAAACAAATAGATAATTGTTACTTGTCGGTCACAAAGCAAACCTCAACAGATACAGGAAAATTGAAATTACCCGTTGTAACTTATCAGACCATCATGGAATAAAGCTAGACTTCAACAATAACAAAAGCAACAGAGAGCCTGCAAAAACATGGAAACTAAACAACTCTCTCCTCAATGAACTCTGGGTCAAGGAAGAAATAAAAAAAAGAAATTAAAGTCTTCTTAGAACTCAATGAAAATGAAGGCACAACATACCCAAACTTATGGGACATATTGAAAGCAGTGCTAAGAGGAAAGTTTATAACACTAAGTGCCTTCAAAAAGAAACTGGAGAGTTCCTATACTAGCCACCTAAAAGAGCTATAACAAAAAGAAGCAAACAATCCCAAGAGGAGCAGACGAGAGGAAATTATCAAACTCAGGGCTGAAATCAACAACTTAGAAACAAAAAGAACAATACAAAGAATCGAAAAAACCAAGAGTTGGTTCTTTGAGAAAATCAACAAAATAGAAGAGCCCTTAGCTAAACTAACCAAAAGGCAGACAGAAAATACACAGATCAACAAAATCAGAAATGAAAAGGGGGAAATAACAACAGACATTGAGGAAATCAAAAGAATCATTAGGTCCTACTTCAAAAACTTGTACTCCACAAAATTGGAAAATCTAAATGAAATGGATGATTTTCTTGATAGATTCCACATACCAAGATTAAATCAAGAACAAGTAAACAAATTAAACAGTCCTATAACCATTAAGGAAATAGAAGAAGTCATTAGACGTCTTCCAACCAAAAAAAGCCCAGGCCCAGATGGTTTCAGCACTGAATTCTACCAGACTTTCAAAGAAGAGCTAACACCAATATTCTTCAAACTCTTCCACAACATAGAAACAGAAGGAATACTGCCAAACACATTCTATGAGGCCACAGTCACCCTGATACCTAAACCTCACAAAGACCCAATGGAGAAAGAAAATTTCAGACCAATTTCCCTTATGAACATGGATGCAAAGATACTTAATAAAATACTTGCAAACCAGATCTAAGATCACATCAAAAGTATCATAAACCATGATCAAGTAGGCTTTATCCCAGGGATGCAGGAGTGGTTCAACATTAGAAAATCCATCAATGTAATCCACTACATAAACAAGCTGAAAGAAAAGAACCACATGATCATCTCATTGGACGCTGAAAATGCTTTTGACAAAATACAGCACCCCTTCATGCTGAAAGTCTTAGAGAGATCAGGCATAAAAGGACCATATTTAAACATAATAAAGGCAATTTACAGCAAGCCAATAGCCAACAACAAACTAAATGGAGAGAAACTTAAAGCATTTCCTCTAAACTCAGGGACAAGGCAAGGCTACCCACTCTCTCCATATCTCTTCAACATAGTACTTGAAGTTTTAGCTAGAGAAATAAGACAACTAAAAGAGATCAAGCGGATACAAATTGGAAAGGAAGAAGTCAAAGTATCCCTATTTGCAGATGATATGATAGTATACATAAGCGACTCCAAAAATTCCACCAGAGAACTTCTATAGATGATAAATTCCTTCAGCAAGGTGGCTGGATACAAAATCAATTCAAAAAAATCAGTAGCCCTTCTTTACACAAAAGATAAATGGGCTGAGAAAGAAATAAGGGAATCAACACCCTTCACAATAGCCACAAATAATATAAAATACCTGGGGGTAACTCTAACCAAGCAAGTGAAAGACCTGTATGATAAGAACTTCAAGTCCCTGAAGAAAGAATTGAAGAAGATATCAGAAGATGGAAAGATCTCCCTTGCTCATGGATAGGTAGGATCAACATAATAAAAATGGCCATTTTACCAAAAGCAATATACAGATTCAATGTGATTCCTATACAAATACCAATTCAATTTTTTACAGATCTGGAAAAAACAATTCTCAACACATATGGAATAACAAAAGGACCAGAATAGCTAAATCAATCATGTACAATAACAGAACATCTGTAGGTATCACCATCCCAGATTTCAAGCTGTATTACAGGGCAATAGTAATAAAAACAGCATGGTACTGGTATAGAAACAGACCAGTTGACCAATGGAATCGAATTGAAGACCCAGAAATAAACCCACACACCTACGGTCACTTAATATTTGATAAAGAAGCCACAAACATACAATGGAAAAAGGAAAGCATCTTCAATAAATGGTGCTGTTCTACTGGATGTCAACATGTAGAAGAATGAAAATAGAACCATACTTATCACTCTGTAAAAAACTTAAGTCTACGTGGATCAAGGACCTCAACATAAATCCAGATACACAAATATTAATAGAAGAGAAAGTGGGAGAAAGCCTTGAACTCATTGGCACTGGTAGCAACTTCCTGATTAGAACACCAATAGCTCAGGAACTAAAACAATCAATAAATGGGACCTTATAAAATTGAAAACCTTCTGTAAGGGAAAGGACACTGTCCTTAGAACAAAACGGCAGCCTACAGACTGGGAAAGAATCTTCACCAACCCAACATCTGACAGAGGGCTAATATCCAAAATATATAAAGAACTGAAGAAATTAAACACCAAAAAATCAAATAACCCCATTTATTAAGAGCTAAACCGAGAATTCACAGAAGAGTAATCTCTAAAGGCCGAGAGGCATTTGAGGAAATGTTCAACATCTTTGGTCATCAGGGAAATGCAACTTAAAACAACTCTGAGATTCCATCTCACACCTGTCAGAAAGGCTAAGATCAAAAACTTAAATGATAGCACATGCTGGCGAGGATGTGGAGAAAGAGGAACACTCCCCCATTTCTGGTGGGACTGCAAACTTGTGCAACCACCTTGTAAATCAATCTGGAGATATCTTAGAAAATTGGGAATAAATATACCTCAAGATCCAGCCATATCCCTCGGGCATATATGCAAAAGATTCGAAAGAAAACCACAAGGACATTGTCTCAACAATGTTCATAGCAGCTTTATTTGTAATAACCAGAAACTGGAAACAACCCAGATGTCCTTCAACTGAAGAATGGATAAAAAAAAACTGTGGTACATTTACACAATGGAATACTACACAGCTATCAGAAATGAGGAAATCATGCAATTTGAAACCAAATGGATGGAGCAAGAAAAGCTCATCCTAAGTGAGCTGACACAGTCCCAGAAAGAAAAACATGGTATGTATTCCCTTATAAATGGATATTAACCATACATCACAGGATAACTACCCTACAACCCACACACCCAAATAGATAGGAACCTAGCATATCTATCCTAGGAAAAATTTTACCCACCAGTGAGTCATGGAATCTGCTGCAGGCTAGTGGAACACCATACCCTAGATGGTGTGCCTTATCAAGCTCCAGTACAGGTGGAAACTCTTGGCCCTCACATGACACAAGATCTGAGGGAGTATGATATGTGAGGGCCCACCTCATCTGAGGAGAAGGAGAGTACCAAATAGAGGAACAAGGAGGGGGGGAGGGAAGGAAGGAGGGAAGGAGAGAGAGGGGGAAGGAGAGAGGAACGGAGGGGCCAGGAGGGGAGGAGGGAGGAAACTATGTTCTAGAAGTAAATAATACTTTTTTAAGAAAAGAGGTAATAAGCTTAAAACATAAAATAAAAACACAATATAAAATTTTCAAACTATAATTTACCAAAGGTATAGTTGCCTTACTGGCATGAAAGAAAAATGGCCTTCATTTCAGATTAGAATGTTAGACAGCAGGTGGCCACATAGATTACACAAACTTGATAGCAGCTTAAAAGGTTTTTTTTTTTTTTTTTGTAGAGGTATAGGATATTTCCATGGTTTGGCATTAAAAAGCAGGTAACAGGTTTAAAATACTGTAAATAAATTAAAGGTTACAGCTGTTCAACCTGGTTTTATAAACCTCCAAGAGTTGAAAAAACTTAGAGCTAAGGTAAAATACTTGAAATGTGTGGGGTTAGCCCATGCATTTAACTCCAGCAGAGACAGGAGGATCACTATAGAGTTAGTTGTCTTATAAATTCTAGAGTTAGTACAATCCTTTTATGTTCAGTCCTTCTGTTCTCAGCTGTTTAGATGACCTAAGGAGTTTGTAGGCAGAAGCTGATCTTGCAGGCTTCACTGAGGTTCCGGCCGGGGCATTGTGTAGAGATGAACGGTCCCAGCGACACTGGATTTCCGTGGTTGCAGGGCCCCGATGGAGACAGCTATTGAGGAAGTCTGCCAGGGTGAATCAACTGGGTCTCTCATCCTCCTTGGTGCCTGCTTCTGCTCTCTGCTGAGGTTTCCACTGTCCAGCCATCCCCGGGCTCCCCGAATGGACGCTTCATTCTCCTGGAAAGATAAGAACAGAGCCCTGCCCCAATCCCAACCCTGGGACCATTACCCTCTTTTTTTTTGGGGGGGGGGGGGGCTAGGTAATACTTCTCCTGCAGCAAATTTGGCCTTCCGACAACATACAAATCGTTATCTTTCAATCCGGGTTAAAGAAGAAATCATTCTGTCACCTGGGAGCTAAACGAGCTCCAGTGTATATATTTTGAGATCCCAAAGGACAATCTGCCTGCATCGAGAAGGCCTTTTGTAAGTAGCCTCCAAACCTAGGTCCCTCCAAATCCCATGTGTGTCTCTGAACTCTAATTATTGGGATCAGAGACCTGTGGTTCCCATCTGAAGGGATCAAAGACGTGTTCCACCACTCCTGAATCGAAGTCTTTCTCTATTTAGAGTTTACCCTGCATCAGGCTTACCCTGAGCTCCGAGATCTGCCCGTTTCTGTCTCCAGTGTGCTGGGACCACATTTTTAACAAATTTTTCCATTTTGGTTCAGGCCCCAAACAGGTTTACTACGACCCAAATCAGCAGGAAGTCACTTTAAGAGAGCGAAGTCCCATGCCCAGAGGGCGGGGAGGGTGTTTCTCTGCCCTTCTTTTTGGTTATTTGAAGGATAACTGAAAACTCTGATATTTAGGGGAAGAGATTACAAGCTGATAAATGGTACTGTTTAATGGGTTTTGGAGGTTAGTCCCAGGGACTTCCTATTTTTCCTTTTCTGTATCCTTCCTCCTCTCCTATGTAGGAGTGCATAGACTTGAGAAAAATGAGACATAGACATAGCACAGGAAGGTCCAAGAAGAAGGGGCAGATTATTGAATATGCCCTTATACCTTTGTATATTGATACAAAATTAGTAGTATATTTGGCTAAAGTGGTATTGATCATTGTTTATTGTGCAAAAATAAGATTGTATTGGATTACATCGGTATTGATCTTTGTATATTGATACAAAATTAAGATTATAGTTGGCCACAATGGTATTGACCCTTGTATATGGACGTAATATTAAGAATGTATTGGTCTACATAGGCATTGATCTTTGTATATTGATACATAATTAAGAGTATATTTAACCACAATTGAATAGATCTTTGTATATTGATACAAAATTAAAGGTAACACTTCCTAATGGTATCATACCTAGAGATACTTAAAAATAAAATGTGAAGCTCTGGCCTCTTGATACCAACCGTCTAAAACTGTCTAGGATAGTTAAGTAAAACAAACTCCTAGTCATGCAAACATGTCACTTTATTAGCTACTATGACAGTCTATCACAGATATTCTCTAAACTACTCAGTAATCAAGTTGTTAAGAGACAAGCAACATTTGCTTATCTAAATACAAGAGATGGATAGGGCATCTTCAAAAACCCCAACAGATCTGCAGAATATGGCATTCAAAGATGTTATCTTAAATTAAGATTTTCTTTTTTTTGATATCGAGACGTATCAGCTCCTGACAGCACCCCCTATTCTACTCCAAGTAGAAGATAAGCATCGAAGAATCTCCAGTGTGAGATGGTTGAATTAGTGGCAAGCCTATCTCTTGGCATGAAAAGAGATGCTCCAACTGCAGACAGACTGCTGTCCAAAAAGGACAAAACTTGGTAGCAGGGAAGTCGACAGCCTAGCTCTGCCAAGACAGGGTAGGTAAGTCCTTCATAATCCCTGCTCTACAACAAATGTCTGTCAGAGAAACAGGACCCAAAGGCTGAAGACTGATGCAGGAATGTATGGAGAGAAAATGGGAACTGTCCAGGCAGTCACTGGTATGTCATTTCTTAGTTTTGAAAGCTGCAGGCCCTGCACTTCCTATATAAACATATATATTTATCCCTCTCAGGTCTCTGAGGTGGTTTAAGAATAGACAGCTAGAGTCTCATAGTTAAATTTTGAGTTGTTTAGGAATCAAGAGGGTGTTATAGATCTAAGAAGATACTCTTAAAAGTGTGTTGCAAGATAGTATGAATGTTGAGTCAGATATAGACCTTTAAACTCATGGAGATGGTTAGATAGTAGAATGTTAAAGTCAGGGGCCAAATATGTATAAACTGGACATTAGGAAGGTATACTGGGCCATTTAACTCTCATAAATGTGGCATATTTATATCTGTTGTTTTGTATAGTATTTACTGTTATAAGAGAAGGAACCATCTGTTGGACTGAAAGAGGAAACTGCAGGGGGGAAGAGGTTGGAAGGGCGGGATAGGAAGGGGGAATAGGGAAGGGTTTGTGACTGAGATGTAACTTGAAGAAAAAAAAAGTATTTTAAAAAATAAATAAATAAATAAATTCTAGAGTTACAAGGAACAGGGTGGTGATGGTTCACACCCTTAATCCCATCATTCCAGAAGAATACACCCTTAATCCCAACACACTAGAGACAGAAACAGGCAGATCTCAGAGCTTAAGGTCAGCCTGATATAAAACAAGCTCTAAATAGAGAAAAACTTCGATCCAGGGGTGGTGGAGCACATCTTTAATCCCATCAGTTGGGAACCACATGTCTTTGATCCCAATACATAGAATGCAGAGAGAGGCACATAGGATTTGGAAGGATTTAAGTTTAAAAGCTACTTACAAAAGGCATGCTGAAATTCAAACAAATTGTCCTTTGAGATCTCAAAATACATACACTAAAGGTTTGTTTAGCTCCAAAATATCAAAATAATTTCTTCTTTAATCCGGATTGAAAGATAATACTTTATATATTGTAAAAAAAAAAACAAATTTGCTTCAGGAGAAATATCACCTGACCCCACCTCCAAAAAAAAAAAGGGTAATTGTCCCAGAGTTAGGATTATGGCAGAGCTCTGTTCTTATCTTTCCAGGAGATTTAAAGCATCCATTCAAGGTATCCAGGGACAATTGGACAACAAACACCTCAGCAGAAAACAAATCAGACTCCAAAGAAGACAAGTGGCCCAGATGATCCAGCCTTGCAGACTTTCTCAATAGCTGTTTCCTCAAAAGTCTACAACCACTACAACTCAAAATCGCTAAGATTGTTCAGCTCCATGGGCTGCTCCAGCCAGAACTCCAGTAAAGCCCTGAAGATCAGCTTCTGTCTACAAACTTCTTAGGACATCTAAATAGCTGACCACAAAAGGACTGAACATCAAATGATTCTATTAATATTTTTAACCATTTTCCCATTCTTACTTGGGCCCCAAACAGGTTTACTATGTCCTAAATCAGCAGGAAGTCATTTTAAGAGAGCGATGTCCCATCCCCAGAAGGTGGGGAGGGTGTTCCCCACCCTTTGGTCATTTGATTGATAATAGAAAATTTTGTTATTTATGGGAAGAGACTACAAGCTGTTAAATGGGCTTGTTAAATGGGTTTTGGGGGTTCGACCCAGGGACCTCTCTCTTTTTCTTTGCTATATCTTTCTTTCTCTCCTATGTAGGAGTGAACAGACTTGAGAAAAAATGGGACATAGATAGTGTCGGAAAGATCAAGAAAAAAGAATAGTAGAATGTTAAAGTCAGTGCCAAATACGTATGGACTGGACATTGGGAATGTATGCTAAGCCACATAACTCTCATAATTGTGGCCTATTTATTTCTGTTGTTTTGTATTGTATTTATTGTTATAAGAGAAAGAACCATTTGTTGGACTGAAAAGGGGAGCTCTTGGGGATAAAAAGATATACCTTAAACTAAAAAAAAAAAAAAAAGAAGGGTACAGGATTGGGGGTTGAGGGGGAAGAGGGTGGAAGGGTGGGACTGGAGGGGGGAAGTAGTGAGGGGATTGTGATTGAGATGTAATTTGAAGAAATAAAAAATAAATTATAAAAAAACTAATTTTGAGCAAAAACTTGATAGAGATAAATGGAATATTAAATCAGAATCAGCTATTAATCTTCTGTTGCCAATGATATAAGGAACTCCTGAAAACTCTTGATTCAAAGATAAACAAATATGGGCCTGTAGAGGTGGTTCAAGGGATAAGAGCACTTGATCTTGCAGAGGACTCAGGTGCAGTGCCCAGAACACACATTATGTAGCTCACAACTGCCTATCCATAGACCAATGTCAGATGGTCTCTTATGTCCTCCATTGTTACCTGCACACACACTGTTCATATGCATACCTAGGCCCACAAATATGCTTTTCCTGTGATAAATATCCTAAAAATGCAACTAAATTGAGACAAGGATTTATTTCAGTTTATAATTTCATTTTACAGTCCAGCATTGTGGAGAAGTTAAGACAGGAGACTCAGCTACTCATATCACAAATACCAAAAAGTGAAATAAATGAATACATACATATTTACTTCTTTCCTTGGCTGTGGTCCCCTTGATTTTCCCCTCAAACAATTCAAGATACTCTGCTGTGGCAGTTTGAAAGAAAATGGACCCTTATAGGCTTATAAGGATGTGGCACTAAAAGGAGTTACAGCCTTTTTTGGAGGAAGTATGTTACTAGGTATGGGCTTTGAGATTTCAGAAGTGCACACCAACCCCAGGGTCACTGTTTCTTCCTGCTGCCTGCAGATCCAGATGTAGAATTTTCAGCTACCTTTCCAGCACCATGTCTCCTGTATGCCACCATGCTTCTGACCATGATGATAATGGACCAAACCTTCAACTTTAAACCAACCTTAATTAAATGTTTACGTTTATAAGACTTTACATGGTCGTGGTGTGTCTTCACAGGAATATATATATGACTGTCACCTGCCTAAGAAATGATTCTGCCATTTGAGGGCTATCTCTTCTCTCAACAAAAGAACCCACTGAGATTGCAATTTAATTAACAATTGTATGTAATAATAAGTATAAACTGTAAATTAGGCCAGCTGAGCAGCCAGCAACTTGGCAGAGCTGTAGGCGGCCTGGCAGGATATCAGCCCACTGGCCTGGCCTGCCTTAAACAGCAGCCTGATTTATCCTGGGGAAAGAGCCCTGGACCAAAGGTGGCCTACACCACCTGTAACCTAAACTCTGTTAAGTAATATAAATTGTTATATTAGGCCAGTAGAATTACCAGTGGTTTGGTGGGAGATTTGCTGGAGTTTGATGGGAGTCCAGGAGTCCAATGGCCCTGGATTACTTGGAATGACAGCCTACAACATACAGTGGTCCTTTCCCCAATAATTAAATACACTAAGACCTTTTAATGTTTCAAAGCTTAACCTTTGTCAGACTGTCAATTAGCTACTCTAAATTTACCTGAATCACCTAATCCCAACCCACCATGGCCATGTGCCTGTGATTACTTTCCAATATTCTCCAATTCGTCTCTCTGCTTCTATGTCTCCTGATGGAATGAGCTAATCCTCTGTGTAAAATTCAAGGTTCCTGTTCTAATCCCAGGAAGTCCCACCTTCCTATACTCTTTCTGCCCAGCTAATTGGCCATCAATGACTTTTATTTGCCAATCAAGAGAATGCCTCAGAAGGGGCGGTATTGAAATCAGCCTATCAGAAACAATGTTATTAGACCTTCCCCAACATATTCTCCTTTAAATCTAACAAAAAGGTCCTTTTCTTATAGCAATACAACAATAAATACAATACAGTAACAAAAATACAATACTATGAAAAACAAAAGTTAGGACATATATCTTCAATTTCCAGCCCATATTTATTTGACTAGACAACTAGAAAATATATTCTATTACATATCTCTCTTGATGAGTTTAAGGATCTATACCTAATTCAACTTCCATTCTAATTTACATTATTAACTAAATTATCTTAACCCTAAAACATCTTTTTAATTCCTTTATGGCTTAAAACTTATTGTGGGGCTATAACTATGTAGTCTTCAATCACATCAGAAACCTGAGAGGATAAATATATCTGAATAGATAGGAAGTGTAAATCAAGCAACTTCCAAAACTATGAAATCACAGACAACTAGCTGCCTAGACAGTCCCCAGTTTGTGCAATATTGGATCACCATCTTCAGCCTTTTGGCCAAGCATATCTCACAGACTTAGTTATGGAGCAGGAAATAAGATTTGTCTATGCAGAATTAGGCCATTGATTTACCTGCATTGAAGCTTTGGTCCATCTTTGCTCAATACAGGAGAATGTATATAGTCTGTTTAGAGAACAGGAACATTTATGCCTAGTAGAAATTATCTCCTAATGGATATTTTGTTTTGATGCTCATCATCTCCTTCCAAATCCAATAGGAACTGTCAGGATCTGGCAGTCCTATGTCAAAGAACTTTTTTTTTAATAACAAAAATATTTTAAATGCCATATTCTAAAGACCTCTTGAAGTTTTTGAACACCATCTGTCCATCTCCACTGAGTAATCAAATGTCGCTTATCTCTAACAACTTAATATTTGATTAACTTAGAAAACATCTGAGATTAACTAACTTAATCAATATCCTAAACAGTTTGTGACAGTTGCTGTCAAAAGGACTAGAACTTCACATTGCAATTTTAAGAATTACATAGCTACAATACCTAATCAAAATATAGCCTTAATTTTGTATTAATATACAAAGATATATAGTATATTTAATAATCTACCCTTTTTTCTATCATTCTCGTATGTCTGTAACCTTAATTTTGTATTAGTAACAAGGATCTACAAGAGTAGATTCAATAATCTATTATTTTATCTTGTCGATTCTATATTATATATCCATATCCCCCCCTTTTTTCTTTTCAAGTTTTCTCCCCCTATATAACCAAGAAAGAAGGAAAAAGAAAAAGGGAGAAATCCCTGGGTCTAACCTCCAATACCTTGCTTAATAAGACCATCTAACAATTTGTAACCATACCCCTAAACAACATCAGTAAACCATCAAATGACCAAAGAATCATCCACCCCACTTTTTGGGAATGGGACATCAGTCTCTTAAAACTGCTCCCTGCTGAATTGGAACATAAAAAAACTGTTTGGGGGCCCAAATAAAATGAAAAAAAAAAAAGATTAATCAATTTAGTAGTAATATTTGTTGTCCAGTAACTATGTGCTCAGCAATTTGAATGTCCTGAGAAGTTTGTAGTCCAAAACTGGTGGTAAACTTCAGTGCTTTATTGAAGTCCTGGATGGAATAGCCTGTGAGGCTGGATGATCTTAGCAAGCTGTTTTGAAGTGCTGGATGAAGATTTTGGAAGAAACAGCTATTGAGGCAGTTTGTGAGGCTGGATCATCTGGCTTATTTGTCTTGTCTTCTTTGGTGGCTGATCTCAAAGTTTCCAGTTGTCCAGTGGTCTCTGGACTTCTTACTTGGAAGCTTTTATTCTTGTGGAAAGATAAGAACAGAAACCTGCCCTAACCCTGGCTCTAGGGTATTCTTTTATGGCATGTAATATCTTTCCTAGGGCAAATTTTTTTTTGTCAATAGAAGGAAAAAAAATTATCGTTTAAAGGAAATCTTGATAACTTGAAACTAAATATGTCTTTAAATGTATATAAAACATAATAATCTCAACTTTCTTTTAATATCTATTATAACGAAACATTTTAAATTTCTATAAATATTTATTAATATAACAAAATAATCTTAAGTTTTTAATAAAAACAAGACAAAGAATAGATTGAGGGAAAGAAGAAAATCCCTGAATCCAATCCTTTGTTTTCACAACACATATCATATATCAATTCTTCCTAGATAGTATCACAACACATAACATATATCCAAACATCCTAGATTACAACAAACGATCACAACATATAACATATATCCTTTCATTCTAGACAACAACAAACAATTACAATACCTAACATACTACACAACAAAAACTTCTATCTAATCTCTTGGGAATGGAGGTGTAAATATTTTTGAGTAACCTTTAAAAATTGAGATATTGGCCAATTCCCAGGAAAGTTAGCTATAACTTTTGTTGTCCAGTCTCTGTAGGAGAGATCACTTTTGGGCTAGCCCTTTTAAAAATGATTTGCATGCAAAGTCTTTAAGAAAAATGTTTTTAAGATTGAAGCAGTATGTTAGGCTGAATCTCTGGATTCTTTAATTCCCCCTTTTGTTTAAAAAGCATCTCTTTTAAGGTATGATTAGCTCTTTCTACAATTGCTTGTCCTGTAGGATTGTGTGGTATACCAGTAACATGTTTTATATTATAATATGCAAAGAATTGCTTCATTTTATTAGATACATATACAGGAGCATGATTGCTTTTAATTTGTGCAGGTACACCCATAAATGCCATTATTTCTAATAAATGTGCAATAACATGTAGAAAAATAACTAATTAAATTATTTACTTAGTATTTAGATTATAATTAATTGGTTTGGTAGCTAATCCTTAACCATCCACTATAAATAAATACAAACAGACACCATGTGGATTTTCATAAGCCTTAGTCTGAATTGTGCAATCCTAGCCCACCTAAGTTACCTCTTAATTCTATTACCCAAATATGACCCCATATATACATATATCCCCTTGGACTGTCATTCTCCAAAATATGCTTATGTTCCTGGCTATGTGGAATGAGGATCTTTTTTCTAACCCAAGGTGTGCGAACCCCTTCCTACTGCTCCTGGCTGGAATCAATTAATCCTCTGTCTAAAGTGCAGGCTTCCTGTTCTAATCTCAGGAAATCCCACCTTTCTCTGTTTTTGCCCAATCTTAGGTCTCAGTATTTTATTTAACCAATTGGAGTCAATATAAGTAACAGACAGAAAGTAGAACCAATTAACATTTAGAATGCTTAACATTAACCTATCAATTCCCGGCTTTTGTCTATCTAAAAAGGCTAAATTTTTAAACACATATAGTAAAAACAATAAGAACAAATATGAAACAATCAAGAAAACCATATATAAAAGTTACGCACACAATGTTTAGCCTATTTGTGTCAGGCACTCTTGCAGAACAAAAAAAAAAAAATCATCTATCTATCTTGGTGTGTCTACATTTCTGAACCTAAATAATTTCTATCATATCCTATGTTTATAAACCTAGATTTTATTTAGACTTGAAAATATCCTTTTAAATCCTTTACAACTCAAGTTCAATAGAAATTTTATAACTATTATGCCTTCAACCCCATCAAAGTCATAAGAAGGGATAAAGTTATTATTTGAATGAGTAGGAAGCATAGGAGAGCAGCTTCCAGAAAGAAAAAAAATGTCAGTTTTCTGCCTAGACAGTCCCAAATATCTCTTGATATCGTTGGAGCATCATCTTCAGCCTTCTGGCCAAGCATTTTTCACAGACTAAATTGTGCAGCAGGAAATAAAAAGGATTTTCCAATTCTGTCTCTGCAGAATTAGGACATTGATTTACCTGCATTTAATCTCTCGTCTGTATTTGGACTATATATAGTCTGTTGAGAGAGCAGGGGCATTTTTTGCCCAATAGGAATTATCTCCTGATGGGAGATTTCTTTTTGATGCTCATTTTCTTCTTTCAAGTCAAATGGGAACTGTCAGGAGCTGACTGTCCTAAGTCAAACAATTCTTAAAATAACAAAAACATCTTTAATGTCATTTTCTGTATGTCTCTGAGGGTTTTGAAGACATCAAACAAACTATATTTTAACCATTTACTATCTGTTTAACATATTGAGTCTATTTGTGATAAATTAAGACTAGTATTTGACATGACCAGAAGCTTCACTGGCCAGCAATCAACCTGTATTACCCAGACTCCTAAATAGATTGCAATAGCAAACCATAAAAGGATTGGAAGTAAGCCTGTACTTTTAAATGTGTTGTTTAGGTGCAATACCTTATATAAGAGTTGAAATACACATATTATATGTCAAAATATAAAATTCTATACTAATGAATCAAAATTAATCTTATGTTTTATCCATATACAAAATTCTATACCAATGTATCAAAAGATAATCTTATTTAAAGAATAACAATAGTTTTGAGTTTCAGAGCAGATTCAATAATCTATCCATATATCTTATCATTTCTATATTATATACATATATTCCCCTCTTTTTCTCTTCAAGTCTTTTCCCCCTATATAAGAGAAAAAGATGGATAGAGAAAAGAAGAAAACATTTCCAAGTCTAACTTTCCATACATTGCTTAACAATACCATATAACAATTTGTAACCAGTCCCACTAAACAACATTTATAACACATCAAATGACCAAAGAATCATCCACCACAATTTTTGGGAATAGGTTGTGGCTCTCTTAAAAGTTCTTCCTGTTGAATTGGGATGGAGTAAACCTGTTTAGGGGACCAAATAAAATGAAAAAAAAAAATGATTAAGCAAGTAAATTGTGACATTTGTTGTCCAATCTCTATGTGCTCAGCAATTGGAATGCCCTGAGCAATTTGTAGTTCAAAGCTGGACTTTGGAAGGAAAGTTCAGGGTTTTATTGAAGTCCTAGTTGGAACAGTCTTTGAGGCTGGGCCATCTCAGCAAGCTGTTTGAAGTTGCTGTGGATGCAGATTTTTTAGGAAACAGCTATTGAGGCAGTCTGTGAAGCTGGATCATCTGGCCCACTTGTCTAGTCTTCTTTGCACTCAGGTCCCGTTGTTCTGAAAATATATAATTCCTCACAAGTAACATATGCTTCTGCACTTACCAAAATGCCTTGGATGTACAGGATGCACAAATCAATTAAGGAATGTTTTCTGTTCTTTGAACAGAAGAAACACATTTATAAGTCTCCATTCATGCCATAGAAAAAGATGGCATGTAATAGTATTGCATATATGTGCTATATATAATCTATTTTAAATTGAAAATACAGCATAAGACTGTATGGAGCTTAAGTATTCTCCTCTACAGTTGACATAAATTTATTAATTGATTAAAACAGGTTTATTCTGTGTTGTTCTGGCTTTTTGTAGATTAGGTTAGCCTCAAACTCAAAAGGAACCAATCTGTCTCTGTCTTTGTCTCCCATGTTTTGGGAACAAATATATGCATTTATATATTTTTTCTTTCCTTTTCTCCTTTCTTTGATATTTAATTACTATGTGGATGTATTTATCCTTATTGAGAGAGGGTTTCTCTTTGTAGCTTGGGCTGTCTTGATTTGCTTTGTAGAGCTCTGTAGATTTAGACTGGCCTCTAACACACAAGGAACCTTTATTTCCTTGTCCCCCAAGTTTTGAGACCAAGGTATGAATCTAAATAATTGTATCACCCATATTAAACAATATCATTAATTAAACCATTTTGTGTTAGCTTGAGTTCCAATTTTCCCATGGAAACCCCATTCTTAAGGAACTTGGTGCAAAATGGCATAATATGCTATTTTATGTTAGCTTTTCTTAAATGTTGGCTGTGGGAGGCATGCTGTTTGCATGTTCTTCCCCAAGGTAACTCTGGGTTCTTACATTGGTTAACAGAATCTCTCTCTCTCTCTCTCTCTCTCTCTCTCTCTCTCTCTCTCTCTCTTCTTTTTCTTTTTTTTTTTTCCTGAGACAGGATTTCTCTGTATATCCTTATCCTAGACTCACTTTGTATACCAGGCTAGCCTTGAACACACAGAGATTAGTCTGCCTCTGCCTCCCATGTGCTGGGATTAAAGGTGTGCACCACCACACAAAGTGATTAACATTCTTCTTTTAGGGGCAAATTGCCTACCTTAGTGGGAGCCCCACACCTAAGGAGACTGGCTTGTGACCCCTTTCTCTTTACGTAAATTTAAGGTTATGTGTATTTATGCATTAGATCAGTAAGGACATTATTAAACTTAACATCAAGGAAAATTTTGTCATTTTTGAATTCTAGACTGTCTTTAGTAAGCAGCCTTATCTTATCAGCAGGGTTCCCACCCTGCCTTCATTGTTTAAACCAGGCTGGTCTAGAATTCAGAGATCTGCCTGTTTCTTCCTCTAGTGTGATGGGATTAAGGGATTAAGGGTGTCTGTCAGAACCACCCTGACCAAATATTTCACTTAAATCCTAGATTTTAGTAACTCTGTAACCCAGAGAGCAACTTTGAACTGCAGTGACAATTTGAAATCTGCCCAAAATCTTCAAAAATCTCTTAACTTTTAGCAATGCCAAACCAGAAAATATCCTTTCTACCTCCCGATATAGGAAAATCAAAGACATCTAAACAAAAATCAAGCAAAGAAACAACATTCCAAAAGCCTTGGCATGTCTAACCGGCTATCCAATGCTGCAATTAAAACTTTGTTCATTATTCCTTGGATTCTAGTTTTGGCTGCATTTCACTGGTGGGCCGATACCAGAACCTCTTGACAAACTCCTACTACTCAGGGAGCTCTTAGTTCCAGCTGCCATCAATTTTATATTAGCTATCAGGAAGGGCCTCCCTCCTTCCTCCATTATCATTGTTGGCAATTTAGCATTCCATCTGTAAATTCTTTTCTTTATGACCATCCTAGTCTGAACTTTCTCAAAAAAGATACACAGAGCTACAATTATCAGGGTAAAAATCATTTGTATGCTAAGAGGAACAAACTCAATTGGAATTGAAGTGTATTGAGACATTATGAATTCCTCCATTTTTAATCTAAGCAATTAATTCTGCTCTCAAAATCTGTCTAGAAGGCTGTGTATTTTTTAGTACATAAGAAGAGCTAAGCTTTAGCTATTCGTCTTTGCTGCAAGGCAACAGCTTTTGTTAAGGTAGCTGCACCTTTGAAATGCATTTGGTTCAGTTCCCCGCTCTTTGGCTAGGAAACTGGCTTTTATCCAGGCCTTCTCACACAGTAAGCATGGATTCTAATTGCTGTAGCTGGGTGCCATATGTAAAAAGAAAATTAATTAATTAAATTATTTTCCAGTATTTATATTATATTTAATTGATTTGGTAGCTAATCCTTAACCATCCACCATAAATGAATACATACAGACACCACGTGGATTTTCACAAGACTTAGCCCGAATTGTGCAATCCTAGCCCACCTAAGATAGCTCTTAATTCTATTACCCAAATATGACCCCATATATAATATGTCCCCTTGGACTGCCATTTTCCACAATATGCTGATGTTCTTGGCCATATGGAATGAAGATCTTTTTTTCTAACCCATGGTGTGCATCCTCCTTCCTGCTGCTCCTGGCTGAATTCAGTTAATCCTCTGTCTAAAGTACAGGCTTCCTGTTCTAATCTCAGCAAGTCCCACCTTTCTCTGTCTTTGTCCAATCTCAGGCCTCAGTATTTATTTAACCAATCAGAGTCAATTAAGTAACAGACAGAAAACAGGACCAATTAACATTTAGAATGCTTAACATTACCTCATCAATAACACAATCAGCTTTTTTATAACTTAAAGAAGTTGCCCATTGAAACCCTGAGTATGTATCAATGGTATGATGCATGTACCTTTGTTTTCCAAATTCTCTAAAATTAAAAAGATCCATTTGCCAAATTTCATTCCTTTTAGTATCTCTAGGGTTACTATTAGGAGGTAATGGAGTTTGGTTATACAGAGAATATGTAGGACATTTTTTAATTATTTCCCTAGCTTGTTGCCAGGTAATAGAGATTTATTTCTTTAAACCTGAGCAGTTAACATGATGTTTCTGATGAAATTTTGAAGCTTCCAACACATGTCCTATGAGTAGACAATCTCCTCATTTCCTTGTGCCAGTGGACTTGGCAAACCTGTATGAGATCAAATATGGGTTATATATAATGGGTTATTTCAACTCCTGATGACCTGTTGCAATTGTATAAATAAAGAAGTTAACTCTGTGTTATCAGGAATAAATTCCAAAGTTTCTATATGCAGCACAACTCTTTCTGCATATAGAGGATCAGTAATTATATTAAGAGATTCAGAAAAATCAAATAGCACCATAAGGATAGCATATAATTCTGCTTTTTGAACTGAGATATATGGACTTTTGATTACCTTGCTGATTTTTTTTCTGTCTTATAAGCTGCCATTTCTATCTTGTTAGCATAAGTATTGAAGGATGGTGAATCATGAATTGGCTTTTCCCTTTACAATATGAGGAAGAATCCATAAATGGTATACGTTTGCTTTTTTTGGATATTTGTTATTAACCTCCCCCAAATAATTACTGTAAGCTCTTTGCCAATCTTCATTGATTACCCACAATGAGATAATATCAGCATTAGTTATTATTTCAGCAGGGTCCATTCATGATAATTGATGTAGTCTTATTCTACATTTTACAATTTTTCAGATATCTTTTCTATGTAGTAACATCCACTCCTGTGTCAAGAAATCCTTCTATTTCAATACCATTCATTTGTATATTTAATTTTGGTCTTTTATCATTCACCATTGTTTGCCAATATACACGTTTTCAGTAATGCTAAATGCTCCTGCTCTTTCTATTGGAGCAGCCTTGCCCTTGATATTAGGTAACAACAGCAACTGAACAATTCTATCCCCTGCATTAATTTTCATCTCTTTCTTTACTGATACCATAATATTAATTCCTTCCTTTCAATCTCCATCTATAATACCTGGATGCACGTTAAACCCTTGAGAAGTTAATCCACTCCTTCCAAAGATTAATCCTACTGTCCCTGATGGTAAAGGACCATAAACACCAGTGGTTAACTTATAACACTGATCTGCTTTGGATAATGTAATAGACTCATCTATGGCCAGATTTAAAGCTGCACTTCCTTCAGTAGCATGCAAAAGATTGGCAATAGTTAATTTTGTTCTTTCTCCTGACTGCTCATTTCTCTCTGGCTGACTGATAGATGACTGTTAATAGTTATACTTTGGGGCCTTGAACCGGTACGCCCCTTCCTCGTTTCCTGGCAAGGGGTTACCTATGACATCAGTTTTAGCTCTACAATCCTGAGAACAGTGTTTACCTATACCACAACGAGTAAAAAATCTTGGAGACCTTAATCTTCCCTTGTGATTAAAAACTGTTCATCCCCTTTTACAACCATGTTCTGCAGAGTCCAAGCACCAGTCATTTCGAGTTCTGAAGGTTTCAACCTTATGATATCTTTGGAAATGACCAAGTTCACCATTTTTAATTATAATTTATTTTTTATTTCTTCAAGTTACATCTCAATCACAATCCCCTCCCTAGCCCCCCCTCCAGTCCCACCCATCCACCCTCTTCCCTCTTAACCCCTCATCCTCTTCCCTTTTTTTAAGTTTAAGCTATATCTTTTCCCCCCAACAGCTCTCCCTTTCAGTCCAACAAATGGTTCTTTCTCTTATAACAATAAATACAAAACAACAGAAATAAATAGGCCACAATTATCAGAGTTGTATGGCTTAGCATACATTCCCAATGTCCATTCCATATGTATTTGGCACCTGACTTTAACATTCTACTATCCAACAAATCTCCATGAGTTTAAAGTTCTATATCTAACTTAACTTTCATACTAATTTGCATCACAATTTTAAAAACATTTTCTTAGATCCAGAAAACCCTCTTGATTCCTAAAAAAATCAAAATTTAACTATGAGATTCTAGCTATCTATTCTTCAACCACCTCAGAGACCTTAGAGGGATAAATATATCTGATTATATAGGAAGTACAGGGCCTGCAGCTTTCAAAACTAAGAAATGACATACCAGTGGCTTCCTGGACCGTTCCCATTTTCTCTCCATACATTACAGCATCAATCTTCAGCCATTTGGCCCTGTTTCTCTGACAGACATTGTTGAGCAGGAATTATGAAGGACTTTCCTACCCTGTCTTGGCAGGGCTAGGCTGTCGACTTACCTGCTTCCAAGTTTTGTCCTTTTTGGACAACATTCTGTCTTCAGTTGAAGCAAGGGGTTTTTCTTGCCATGAGATAGGCTTGCCACTAATTCAACCATCTCCCACTGGAGATTCTTCGATGCTCATCTTCTACTTGGAGTAGAATAGGGGGTGCTGTCAGGAGCTGATATGTCTCGATATCAAAAAATTCTTAAGTTAAGAAAACATCTTTGAATGCCATATTCTGCATATCTCTTGAGGTTTTTGAAGATTCCCTATCTATCTCTTATATTTAGATAAGCAAATGTGGCTTGTCTCTTAGCAACTTGATTTCTGATTAGCTTAGAAAATGACTGTGATAAACTGTTATGTCCAGTCCATATGTATTTGGCACCTGACTTTAACATTTCATACGCCAACGCATTTATCAAGTCTTGTCTGGCATCAGGGTTATCTACATCTCTCTCCACAGCTGAAGTCAATCTCTCTAAAAAGTCTGAGGTTTCTTGAGGACCTTGTATTATCTTAGTAAATGAAGTAAATCTTTTCCCAGCCTCAGCAATCATATCCCAAGCTCTCAGAGCTGTAACAAGATGTTACTTATGACAAACCAATAAAAGAAAAAAAAAGTAAACACCAAAAAACATCTAGTCTGATTGAAAAACAGTATAGAGGTCAGCAGCAAGCATTGCCACATTGTCAAGAACCTGTGTCATAGGTTCAAAATATGCAGTTTTCTCTATAGTTTGTAAATCAAATTACCCATAAAGCCTTATCAACATTGGTTACCACCTGAAAGTACATTTAATTATCAATTGTATTTATGAATAAGTATAAACTGTAAGATTAGGCCAGTGGAGCAGCCAGCAGCTTGGCAGAGCAGTGGGCATCCTGGCATGATATCAGCTGATGGGCCTGGCCCACCTCAATCGTTGGCCTGATTTATCCTGGGGAAAGAACCATGGACCAAGGTTGCCCTACACCACCTGTAACCTAAACTCTGTTAAGTTATATAAGTTGTTATATTAGGCCAGTAGAATTACCAGCGGCTTGTCAGGAGATTTGCCAGAGTAGTCTGATTGCCCTGGATTTCTTGGACTGACAACCTATAAGCTGCCACAGTCCTTTCCCCAATAATTGAATACACCAAGACCTTTTAATGTTTCAATGTTTAACCTTAGCTGGGCAGACTCTCTATTACCTACTCTAAGTTAACCCAGATCACCTAATCCCAAACTGCCATGTGCCTGTGATTACCTTCTAGTCTTCTCAAACACATCTCTCTGCTTCCATGTCTCTTGGTGGAATGAACTAATCTTATGTGTAAAACACAGGGTTCTTGTTCTAATCTCAGGAAATTCTGCCTTCCTATATTCTTTCTACCAAGCTAATTGACCATCAGCAAATTTTATTAACCAATCAAGAGAATGCCTCAGAAAGGGCGGTAATCAGGCATGAGAATTGAAATCAGCCTATCAGAAGCAATGTTATTAATCCTTCCCCCAACAACTCACCATTGATAAGCCAACAAGTAAACTCAATGTGGTTTACTTCATTGTAATGAAGAAAACAAATGAAGGAATTAAATCCTTCATTAAGACCCTGGAACACTCAGAATCTGCAAGTACCCCTAAGAGTAGCAGCACTTTTGTCTGACCATCCAGCCTAAGGACTGATCATCTCCTTTTCTATCTTTGCTTTACATTCAGTTTGTGTCTTCAAGAGGGATTGGCTTCAGCTTGCAGAATAACTGATACCTCTCATTTGGAAACTCCCTGACAATGACCAAAGGTCCCCCTGACCTCTTTCAGGATCCCCACAGCCCAACAGGGAGTAAGCAATAAACTTTTAGCCTCTCATAAAACCTAGTTACGAAGCAACCATTTAAAAGTCTCTAGGACAGTTACCAGTCTCTTAAATCAGCTGGCAGGCTCATATTTGTTAATGTGCCCCAATGTTCCAGCATTTGAATTGCTTTAGAAATGTTGAAGGCTGTAAGAGTAACTTTTATTTGCATGATTTAATTGTTGTCTTCTATGCTTACTTTCTGCCAACTTAGGCATAGTCCTGGAAACATTTATCCTCTGTCCAATATTATCAAAACCTAGAATATTTTCAGCCTTTGAGACTTACTCTGAATAAGCTCACCATTTCTAGCCTTTTCTGTTTATTAAGAGTGGTAAGAGCTTTGTTTAAAAAAAAGTTATGAGAATATTTTTTTTAATCACAGGTAAGACACTACTTCAGTTAAGACCAGAGGTGCAAAGTATTAACTGTGCCTCTTGAGTTAGCAGGAGTGTGGCTTAGCCAGCTTAGAAAGTTTAACTCTGAAGACTTGAAAGGGGGAAAAAAGCCAGAGGCGTAAGAGAAGGGGGGCTACAAAGAATAAAGTGAGGGGCACTATACAAAAAGAGGTAGCAGCTCTCCAAGCTGTGGGGTGCTTCTCTCAAACTGCTGCTGGTTCTTCCTGGTGCTGTTTCCTGGTTTACTGGTTTTCTAGTTTGCTGGACTTCTGGATTCTGTGACTACTGAGATTGATATTGCCCCACCAAACCCGTGGGGCAGAAGCAGGAAGTACTTCAAAGAGAACTCTGTCCACTTCCCCTTTAACCTTTCTTTTCTGTCACCTAGTACTGGTGGGTTGGAAGGAACAAGGTGTGGAAGGTAGTTAGAGGTATTAAGTACAGTAAATCTAAATTAGAGTATATGATAAGACAAAAATAATGGAAGTCACTGTGTTACAATAAAGCATATCTTTTAAAATGTAATTAGATCTTTCTATAATTGCTTGTCCTATGTGGTATACCTGTAATATGTTTTATGCTGTAATACGCAAAAAAATGTTTAATTTTTACCAGAGACATATGCTGGAGAATTGTCAGTCTTAATTTAAACAGGTATCCCCATAATAGCCATAATGTGTAACAAATGTGTAATTACAGAATCTGCTTTTATAGAACTTAAAACAGTTGCCCATTGAAATCTTATCCAGGATGGAATGACCCTGGAACACAGGTACACATTCCAGGGACCAAAAAAAAAAAAAAAAAAATGAACATTACAATAAATGGATCATGGTTAGCCATAACAACGGGATTACTCCAAACCTCATACCTCCTCACTCACCCAAACCTTTGCAGCCACAACATAGTTTAAATCAAAATGTTTTAAATGTGGAGAGACCGAACCCTAGACAGGAGATTGCCCAAAAAAATAAGGTAGCTCTCCTTAAACCTCTTAAATCCATCTGATTCCACAGCTGGAAAGGCTTTCATTGATAAAAGGAAAGCAAATCCAAATATGACAGAGAAGACAAACTTCTGACATCTTTAAACTCCTTGTGAGGCAACCCTCAATACCACCAGTAAGAGGGAAAACCCCACAAGTACAATGACTCCAGTAATATACTGCAGAAATCTCACCTTAAACTTTCAAAAAAACTGACAATAAGAGTTTTAAATGCCTAATAGACACAGGGGCAGACAAGACCATCCTAAAATCCATCAAGTTTCCTCCTACCAGGATTATCTTGGACCCTCTACAAGTACATCAACTGATGGGAGTAGTTACCCAAGACCTTTATAAATGGGAAGACTCAAATGAAACAAAGGGGATCATAGGCCCCTGGTAACTGATATGGGCATAAATTTGCTGGGTAGAGATATATTGGAAGATTTAAGTGTGGTCCTTGCTAGTGGAGAAGAGGGGGAATGCCTCTAAAGGCATTACCAAAATATTACCAAAAACATCATGATCAGAAGAACCCCCAATTCTAAGGGGCCACTGTTTAATACCTTACTCCCTTCATGGAATGGATCACAGAAGA
>CAJQZJ010010085.1:565329-650821 GCA_907164525.1 Lophiomys imhausi | reverse complement strand
TAGAGGACCTTGGAATTCCCTGGTTTTTTGTTTGTTTGTTTGTTTTGTTTTGTAACTAAAAGAAGACTGGGACCTGGAGGCTCCTCCAGATTCAAAGAGTAATTAATAAAACCATGGAAATTTGGGATTCACCTCCACACAGCCCCCCCCCCCCTTGCCTCTGGCATACCTGTAAGGAACCTGCTGTTAGTCTTAGACATTAAATATTGCTTTTATTTAATACCTCTCCATGAATAAGCTTGCAAGCATTTTGCCTTCTCAAAACCTAAAGTCAGTATAATTCAGGACCAACAAATAGATTTGATTGGAGAGTACTCCAATGCATGGCTAACAGCCCCATCATTTGCCAGGAAACTGTCACACATTCATGAAAACCCTTATTAACTCATGTCTCTATATATATCATTACATAGATGATCTATTAATTTATCAAGACAAAAGTCAAGATTAAAAACAACCATTAGAAAATCTTGAACAGTAAGCCATAAAGGTTCTAAAAGAAAGAGGTTTGCTATAGCACAAGGTAAGATCCAAGTCATTATTCCCATCACATTCCTAGGGACCAAAATTTTCCTAACTTCAGTCTGGTCAGCTAAACCTGTTATTGACTCTTCAAAGCTTCTAAGCCAATATAACTTGGCTTAAATCTTGGCTTCCCATACTGACCAGTCAATCACAGCCTCTATTTCACTTACTTAATGGTGGCAAATACCCCTCCTCTCCTAGATCCCTGATGCCAGTGGCCAAGGAGGCCATTTCTTCTTTTCACAAGAACATTAAAAATACCTCCTTGGCTCACTATGATTTGCAACAATCAATCCAGCTACTTATATTCAATTCCTTCCCCCACCCCATAGTAGTTGGATCCTTATACCAACCTCAGGGGTTCCTAGAATGGCTCCATAAACCAATAAGAGGAACACCTCAATTACTAACCAAAGGCAAGGTTTTATCCACCATGATAAAGACAGGAAAAGAGTGCACCCAACAAATTATAGGCAAGGCACATAATTTGATTTTTTTTTATCCTTCCCTCTCTCAGACATCCAACTGCTCTTGTGGAACTACACCTGTAACAGAATATTTTTTATTTTTAAACACATGTTTATTAGTACTTAACAAACATCTATAAAATACCTAAATCCTGTAACCTAAAACCTATAATCAATCTAAGAACACCATAATACTTATCTATGAACACCTAACTAAGTCTAGTTTAATTTTTTAAAAAGATATCAGTGTTCCTAGTGTAGGTTTGTACAGGATGACTTGGTTTTCTAGCCATTCTGGAATACAGCATCCCAGTAGGCAGTCCCGTTGAAGCTTTGTGTTTGTTAAGTCTAACTTTGACAGTTCAGAAGGCCAGTTTCTTTCAATCACTACATTGTGACCAGGTTATAAAATCAGTCTGTTTCAACAACCTAACTAAGGGCGGCTTAGGTGGCTTCCAAACTCTGCTTGCCTCACTCTTCCAGCACTCTGGAGACTCAAGACAAATACCTTTAAAGAATTCTCTCTCAGCAGGTTTTATGCCATGCCTTTGCCTCAGGCTATTACAACCTAAATTCTGTTAATGACATACCTTGCTATGCACTTATTCAGGGTGTCTTCTCAGTAGGTGAAGGCAAGAGTAAAAGGGTGCCATGAGGAGCTCTCTGGCTTATATTTAAAAATATCTTGTGACACTTGGTGGTCTTGATGGTCCACAAGACTTCTAGCAATATCCAGTAGTCCTGTGATTTCTTGTGGCAACTGATGTCATTTTTGCAACTTGTGCAGTTTCTTAGCCACACCCCTTCAGCAGGACTGAAAAACTATGGCCTCAACTGGGCTTTGTCAATTCCAGAAATCTAAGGGGATGCCAAGCTTTCCTTATGTGCTGCCAGAATCTAATCTGAACTGCCTACTAATTCACTAGAAAGGCCTAACTTCTACCACACACGTCCCTTTTGCTAACAGTTTCATTGGCTTTACAGGACAGATAAACAATCATTGTCCAAAGTTAAATTGCTGCCAAACATATCACTCTTTAGGTGGCTTCCTCCTTGTTTATTTTCCTGATCCTCTATCTCACCAGCCTCCTTAGCTCCTACAGAAGAGGAGCATCAATGAACTGCCAACATAATATATTGAAAGAACATTGAATTCGAGTCAGATTTTTTTGTCCTTTCAGAAAAATCTCCCCAATTTAAAGACTGTATGTGACTCAAGACGACTCTGAGATTCCATCTCACACATGTCAGAATGGCTAAGATCAAAAGCTCAAATGGCAGCACATGCTGGCAAGGTGGTGAAGAAAGGGGAAACCTCCTCCATTGCTGGTGGGAGTGCAAGCTTGTCCAACCATTATGGAAATCAGTCTGGCGATATGTTAGAGAACTTGGAATAGCTCTACCTCAAGACCCAGCCATACCACTCCTGGGTATACATCCAAATGATTCCTCATCAAATCACAAGGAAGTATCCTCATCTATGTTCATAGCAGCCTTATTTGTAATAGCTAGAAACTGAAAACAACCTAGATGTCCCTCAACTGAAGAATGGGTTAAAAAAAAAAACTGTGGTACATCTACACAATGGAATACTACTCAGTCATTAGAAACAATGAAATCATGCAATTTGCAGCCAAATGGATGGAACTAGAGAAGCTCTTCGAGTGAGCTAACCCAACCTCAGAAGGATGCACATGGCGTCTATTCACTTATAATCAAATTTTAGCCATATAGTACAGGATAATTTACTACAACCAACGCACCAAAGGGAACATGAACATAGACTTTGTTTATTGTCAATGAGACACTTTTCCCTAGTGGTGCTGCATTGTAGGCCTCCAGTGTATGAGGAAGCTCTTGGTCCTAATATGACTGATAAACTGGGGCAGGGGACTGATATATAGGACACTCTACTCTGGAGGAATGGGATGGAAAAAATAGGGGGTAGAGGGTGGTTGGGGAGGGGTGGAAAGAGGAGACTGTGATGGAGATGTTACCTGAAGTAATAAATAAATATTTTAAAAATAAAATAAAATAAAAATAAAGACTGTATGTGGTCTTGCTGGTCTTTTCAAACCTACAAGATCCATTTGATCTATATTCACATAGCATGTATATAGTCAACCTACTCCCCTGGCTATCCTGTCAAGCTTGGTGATAACCATCTTTCTACCTTATTAATAAAAATTTCAAATATATTGCAAAGTACCATTTTTGTTAGTGATATATGGTCACACTCAATCCTCTCAGACCCACTCTCTGATGGCTATGCCTTAGCAAATAAGATTGCCACAAAGGGGCACTTACTTTATTACCTCTTACCACTAAAGAACTCCATCAGCTGACCCATATCAACCTGAGAGGGCTACAACTTAAATTGCCCAATAAGCCCATAAAACACCTTAAATATATTATCAAAACCTTCTCCTTTGTGCCTCCTTAATCTGCATTCCTGCCATTCAACAATTAGGCAGCAACCCAAGGTCTAAAAATCAATGCCCTCTGGCAGATTATTGTCATCCATATTTAATCATTTTGGAGGGCAAAAATCTGCATATCTATTAATATATCTATAACTGATGGAGTGATGTTATGCATACTAAATGTTAATAAATTGGTCCTGCTTGCTGTCTGTTACTTTGTTTTCTAATCATTGTCTCTGATTGTTAATAAATTCTGAGGTCTGAGATTGGGCAAAGAGAGAGGTAGGTGAGACTAAGGTGTAGGCTTCTGAAGCAGAGGTTATGGGTAGAAGGAGCCTCCAAGACAAGTAGCTGGAGCAGACAGGAAGACACACACTATGTGTTAGAAAAAAAGAACCTTATTCCACATGGCCAGGAACATTGGTAGAGCATGGAGAATAACAACCCAAGGGGTGTATTTATATTATATGGGGTCACATTTGGGGAATGGAATTAAGGACTAGCATAGATGGGTCAAGATTGCTCAAACCAGGTCAAGTCTTGTTAAAATCCACTTGGTATCTGCTTGATCATTCATAATGGTGGGTTAAGGATTAACACTGCTGTCCAATTAAATGTAATATAAATACAAGTAATAATCTTATTAATTCTTTCTACATACTCCCATTTGGTCTGGGACTCAGCACAGACTATAATGGAGACCCATCTCCAAATAAAATCTGAGAGTGGACTAGCTTTCAAGAGTTACCAATTCCAAAATTTCTACATGACTTGGGGAATTTTCCACCACTCTGGTATCTCTCACAATCCTCAGGGCCAAGCTATCATTGAAAGAACACATCAAGCATGTAAGAAGCAATTAATTAAACAGACACAATGCTCCATACCACCAAATACTCAATTAAACTTGACATTATTCACATTCAGTGTGTTAAATGTCTATGCTTCCCAGGATGAACCTCCCATTGTCTGTCACTTGAGTTAGCTACCATATATATTACCCATTCTGTTCAGGTGAAAAGATCCACATGATGGGTGTTGGAGGGGCTCAACCTCCTATTAATGGTAGGAAGGGATTTTCTTGTGTTTTTCCACAAGACCAACCATAACCTATCTGGTTACCAGTCCACAATCTCCAACATGAGCCCTCCGGACAAAAAGATAGTGCCTCATTATCACAGAGAAGACAAAGAAGTGAACCAGATCATCTGGAGGATTATTCATGACTTCATTGACACAGCCCTACAGAGACATACCCTCCAAGTCTTCTGTGTCATTCTCATTGGCTGTTTTAACCCTGCTTAAAATATCTCTCAACAGCTGGTACCCAAAGCTAAGCCTGGGTTAACTCATCATAACATTGTTCTACAGGAAAAACATATGGAGCGACAGATAAGATCAAGAGCACCCTAGGGTCAAAACATTCAAGATATTTCTGACTTCCTGTCATTCACCATACATCTGAAAGCCTTATTTTATGCCTCTAGAACCCAACCCCTGATTGCTACAGTACTCACAAATATTTCTGTGATAACAGACCAAAAAAAAAAAAAAAAAAAGGCACCCATCTGGACCTCCATGACATTCCCCTTTTTGATCAAATGTCTACTCTAACCCTTTGCCTTTTTCCTAGACTTATACCAATGGAGAACTGATGTGCTGACAATCAAACTGTTGCTGACTTAATTAACTTTATTCCTTTGGTGTAAGGGTAAAATAATCCCCTGCATAGACATCACCTTGCCAGGATTTTGCAGCCCTGTTGTGATTAGCACCCCTGCTGTGATTATTCCACATTTTTATCTCTACAAGGAAGAACAGGCAGCACTACTGATACAAACCAGACAGAGAGGAGAGAAACATTTCTCCTTTTGCTAGTAGGAATAGGATTTGCCATCTCCCTTGGATCTGTTGGGGCAAGTAGAACTGCCATTGTCCAAAAGTACCATCTGGCTGGAGACTTTTCATACAATTTTGATCAGTTGATGGTGTCCACAACTGACATCCTTGGATCCTTCCAGTGACAGATGAACTCTTTTGCTGGGGCTCTGCCAAAGCAGGAGAGCACTAAACCTAATAACTGCTGAACATGGTGGAACTTGCATGGCATTGGTAAAAGAATGTTGCTTTAATATAAATAAATCAAATGCTGTTGACACCAATGTTAATATCCTTAAAATTTTTGTAAAGGCCTCCTCTTGAGGTATAGACACACTCAACAATCATTAGGTTCAAAAACTCCTTGTTTTCTTGGTTCCTACCTTTTTTTTTTTTTTTAAGGTAGTCACTACTCACTTTTAAAAAAATTCATTCATTGCTTCAGTTTACATCTCCATCCATCACAGTGCCCTCTTTCCACCTTTCCCAGTCCTGCCCTCCCACCCTCTACCCCTTAACACTTCCATCCCACTCCTCTGGAGTGGAATGCCCCTACATAACAGTCCCCCTCCCCCCCCACCAAGTTCAGTAGTCATATGAAGGCCTAGCGACACCTCATACACTGGAGGCCTACAAGGCAGTACCACTAGGGAAAAGTGTCCCAATGACAGGGAGAGAAAACAAACAAACAAAAACATCTATGTCCATGTTCCCTTTGGTGTGTTGGTTGTAGTATAGATATCCTGCACTATATAGCTAAAATCCGATTATAAGTGAATAGATGACATGTGCATCCTTTTGAGTCTGGGTTAGCTCATTCAGTATGAGCTTTTCTAGTTACATCCATTTGGTTGCAAATTGCATAATTTCCTTGTTTCTGATAGCTGAGTAGTATTCCATTGTGTAGATGTACCATAGTTTTTTAATCCATTCTTCAGTTGAGGGACATCTGGGTTGTTTCCAGTTTCTAGCTATTACAAATAAGGCTGCTATAAACATAGATGAGGATACTTCCTTGTGATTCGGTGAGGAGTCATTTCAATGTATACCCAGATTTGATATGAACATTGATTCTGGCTGGGTATGGTGGCACACACCTTTAATCCCAGTACTCAGGAGGCAGAGGCTGGCAGATCTCTGTGAGTTCAAGTCCAGCCTGCTCTGTAGAGTGAGTTCCAGTATAGCTAGGAAGGGCGGTTACACAGAGACACTCCTTCTCAAACACCCCCCCTCAAAATTGATTCAAAAATACTCAATAAAATCTTATAAAAAAATCCAAGAACATATCAAAAGTATCATACACCACGATCAAGGAGGCTTCATCCCAGGGATGCATGAGTGGTTCAACATATGAAAATCTATCAATGTAATCCACCATATAAACAAACTGAGGGAAAAAATACACGTGACCATTTCATTAGATTCCAAAAAAGCATTTGACATATCCAACACCCCTTCATGTCAAACGTCTTGAGGGATTGAAATCAGACATACAAGGTCCATACATAATACATCATAAAGGTAATATACAGCAAGCTATTAGCCAACATTAAATTAAATGGAGAGAAACTTAAATCATTTCCTCTAAAATCAGGACAAGGCAATGTTGCCCACTCTCTATATCTCTTCAACATAGTATTTGAAATTCTAGCTATGGTAAAAGGACAACCAAAGGAGATCGAGGGGATACAAATTAGAAACTAAGAAGTCAAAGTATTCCCTATTCACAGATGGTATGATAGTATACATAAGTTACACCATAACTTTTACTAGAGAATTCTTATAGCTGATAAACACCTTCAGCAAGGTAGCTGGATACAAAATTAATTCTAAAAAACAAGTAGTTCTTCTTTACATAGAGATAGATGGGCCAAGAAAGAAATTAGGGAAACAATACCAACAAATAATATAAAATACCTGGGGGTAACTCTAACCAAGAAAATTAAAGATCTGTATTTTTGTGGAAGTTTAGATTTCTTTGGAAACACAGTTGTGTTGAATGAATGTGTTTTTGTTTTGGACTCAAATATGGAATATGGGGATGTTCTATCTAACACTGTAAAAGAGATTCGTGAAAGATGTTTTGCATCATGCAAGAGGGCATGATGCTTTGCCAGCTGCAGCCTGTCACAATTGGGGAACATATTTACATCCTTTGGTGGACAGATTACTTGAAGAGCATGTGATCTTGGTCAACAGAAAGTAACTTGTGTAGAGGGCATGAAGTTGGCCAATTAGAAAGCATCCTTGTGCATATTTAGAGGAGGTATAAAAAGGAGGCCCTTTAAACATGGAGGGGCTTTTTGCTTGCTACCATTTCTCATTACAGCTTTACTTTGAAATATTCAAGACAATGCTTTGCCGAAGCTTGCTGTTGCTGAGGAGTGAAGCCCAAGTCAGACTGAGCCCAGATCAGCCCTTTTTGGGACTGCAAAAGCTTCTGCTTTTTTGGCTGTCCTTGCTGGTGCTACTGATTGCCATGTTCCCATTCTAGAAATTTGGAATAGTTCTATCTCCAGACCCAGCCATACCACTCCTGAGCATATATCCAAAAGATTCTCCACCAAACCAAAAGCAAATTGACTCAACTATGTTCATAGTGGCTTTATTTGTAATAGCCAGAAACTGAAAACAACCCAGATGTCTTTCAACCAAAGAATGGATTAAAAAAAAAAAAAAAAGCCTGTGGTACACTTACACAATGGAATACTATTCAGCTATCAGAAACTAGGAAATCATGCAATTTGCAACCAACTGGATAAAACTACAGAAGTTCATCCCGAATTAGCTAAGCTAGACTCAGAAAGATACACATTGTATGTATTCACTTATAATTGGATATTAGCCATAGAGTAAAGGATAAACATCCTACCACCCACAGACCCAATGAGACAGGAATCTAGCTTAACTGTACTATGAGAAACTCTATCCAGCAGCAGATCAAAACAGATTCTGAGCTCTGGGAGTCCTCTATAAGAGAGGGAGGAGGAATAGAGAGATCCAGAGGTGACAAGAACTCCACATGAAGATCAACAGAACTAAACAACCTAGGCCCTTGGAGGCCTACAGAGACTGAAACACTAACCAGAAAGAAAAAAAAAAGCATATATTGGACCTAGGCCCCCTACACATATATAGATAATAGCCAACTTGGTCTTGGTATTCATGAAGATTCCTTAGCAAGTAGAGGAGTTGATGTCTTTGACCTGGAATCTGTTGCCTGTTAGTGGAACACCTTACCCTAGCTGGGTTGCCTTTTGGGGCCGAAGTGCAACAGGAAGCTCTTAGTCCTCATGTGAGCAATGAACTGAGGTGGTTTGATATGTGGGGTGCTCCCCTCACCTGAGGAGAAGGACAGGGGGAAGAGGGTGGGAGAGCAGTACCAGGTGATTAGGAATGAGGAGGCTGAGATGGAGATGCAACTTGAGTAAATAAGCCGAGAAGGAATGTATATTTAAATCTTAAATTATTAAATATTAATATTAAATATAATAGTATCTTAAATATTAATAAATTAATCAAGCTAAATGATTATTTCAAAAGATCTGGTTGATTCTCAACTCTTGCATGGTGGCTCACAACCTCCAGTAGTAACTCAAGTTCCAGGGATTTGATACTCTCTTCTGGATTCTTCAGATATCAAATGTATAGATCATGCACAGACGTACACACAGGCAAGTATCCACACACATAAGAAAATAAACACATAAAAGCAAGTTTATAAAAACATAGAAAATGGGTTATGTTTTAATATACTTTTTCTTAACACATTGATTGTATATTTATTTATTTATTTATTTTTTTTAAAGATTTATTTATTATGTATACAGTGTTCTGTCTGCAGGTATATCTGCAGGCCAGAAGAGGGCACCAGATTTCATTATGGATGGTTGTGAGCCACCATGTGGTTGCTGGGAATTGAACTCATGACCTCTGGAAGAGCAGCCAGTGCTCTTAACCGCTGAGCCATCTCTCCAGCCCGATTGTATATTTATAAAGAAGCATGTTTGGTTAATTGCATCATAATGATAACTCTCTTTCTTTCTTTCTCTCTCCATCTCTCTGACATGTTCCAATGTTGCCCAACTAAACTAAAATTTTCTGTATAGCCCATAATTACCTTGAACTCATGATCTTCCTGGGTCTAACTTCCAAGTTGTGGAATTACAGATGAGTACTACCACATACATTTTTTTTATGTTATAGATTTAACCCAGGATCTCCTGTGTGCTAAAAATAATTCTGTTAACTGAGTTGTATCACACGATGTCAATGTGTTTCTTAATTTTATTTCATGGAGCATTGTTGTTTGTTTGTTTAAAATTTTGAATACAAAGCTAGAGGTTTATTTATTTAAAATCATAACTGTAAGCTTCTCAGATCTTTTATATTTTATTTATTTCAGGTAGTTTTACTATTCCTTTCCTTTTATTCTTCCATTTAACATTGATTTAACTCATTTTAGCATTTCTGTATCCATGTATTATGAATTGACTTGTCTTTAAACTCATCCAGTTAGCACTGTAGTTGCTGTAGCCTTAGGTTTTAGTGTGTGTATTTTCATTTTAACTTGTTTTAGAATTCACATATTGCTCCTGACTGATTCATATGTTGCTTGGTCACTGTGGATAATATATCTTAATTTTCACATATTTTTCCACTAAAGTCTCTTTGGTTGTTAAATTCTAGTTTTAACTTATTATGTTCAAAAGACCTATGTTTTTATGATTTCAATTTTTCTGAATTAATCTATTTGTAGCTTAAATTATGATATATCTGGAGGAAGATCCCATGAGTTAATTATAAGAATATGTATCTTACAAATATAGAATGTCTTTAAGTACTTGTTAGTTTTCATTTTTCTATAATGTAATACATCAATAATTATGATGGATACTAAGTTTTTTTTTCAAATGTTCTGTAACCATTTTTCACTACCCTTGTCCCAACATTTAAAAATTCATATTACAAGTGATTGTTCATATTTATTCCTTATAAACATGTTATCTCTCAAAATTTATCAAAACTATTTGTTTATGTGTGTGCTAGATATATGTCTTTGTCTTTACTGTTATTTCCTTTGTGTTGTAGAATGTCTTGATTGTAATGATATGCTGATTTCTCAATTTCTTATATTATTGGTTTTGAGATCATACACAAAAATAAGAAGTGAATATCATCATGTATTTTTCTTGACCTTAGTCAGCATTACAACAAGTGACTTGTCATAGATAATACCTCACCTCTCTTGTCTTCTAATATTCTTAAATGTTCAGATCCTGTATTCATTGTTTGAATTTGTATGTTTAATCATTGCCGTACTTTCTTACTTTCTTTTCCTGTATGATAAAAATATTCTGACAAAAAGAACTTAAGGAATGAAAGTTTATTTTGTCTTACAATTTTCGATGATATCTCTGTAGGGAAGAAATGGGAACAGAATGAAATGGGAACTTGACTAATATTGCATTTGCATTCAGAAAGCATAGGCAAATTATAAATTCTCAAAGCCCACTTCATGTGACTCAATTCTTCCAAGGAGGCTCAACTTCTAAAGGATCCACAGTCTTCCCAAATCCCACCAGAAGCTGAGATTAAGTATTCAAATGTATGAACTTTGTGTACTACTCACATTAAAATCATATTTTTTACTATAAGAAAAATTTGGCTCTTTTCAGTATTTCATTATGTACAGTATTGAAATATCTGAGTAAACAATGGATTTGGAATTTAACTGATGATGTCACTTATCATAAAATAATACAGAATAATCTGATTATGTCCTCAGTAATATATCTGAGAAAAAGAGAAATATACTCACCAGTTACAGTACAAAGATTCATGGAATTAAATACAGAGAAACATTTTATAACTGCTTCATGCAGAATAATTAGAACAAATGGCAAAACATCTTTGTTTCTGAATTTACAACTCTATACATTTATATCTGCATAATATTTCTTGAAGGTAACTTGAACATTTACCATAACCCCATCAATTATATTTAATCAAACTTGAGAATTAGGCTTAAATAATTTAATTACCTCAAGTAAAGTGTTAGTCTTAGCTGTGCAGTTTATTTATATCACCCATAACAGAAAGGTATTCATAGAAAGTATACTACTGAAAAATTATGATGTTCTTTGATGATTCTTCATTATCTCTTGAAGTGGTTCAGCGAAACATAAGTCTGAACCCAAAATTTGTGAATATTCATATACTTTGCCCCATGTTTTTATAAAAGATGAAGTGGTTCAAGCCATAGGATTAAAATAATCTAATTTGAAATTTAGTTGAAGAATTTCTAACCAATAAGTCAGAGCTTGTTTTGTACAAGTTAAGTTGTTATGTTGATTTAATTTTGCTCAGAGATCAAGCTATTTTGTATCTACAAATAATTTCTGGTAATAATTCAATTGTCCTTCAGGCAACAATACTCATTCATATTCATGAAACTGACATTTATGTTATATTCTCATTTGTAAGGAGCCAAATGACTCCTTTACTCATGATCTGAAAAAATAAGGTGATGAACTAATAATAAGGTAAATGTAATGTACTTATACTTATTTTTATACTAACATTTAAAACATTGTAAATGTCTCTAATGTGTAAATGGGAAAAAGTGATGACCCAATGCTAATACCAAGCCTTCTAAATCAACGGATCAAAGCTCATATAAACATATAAACTGTGGCACCATTAGCAGAGCTTGCATAGGTCTGTACCAGTCATTCACATAGATATTACAGCTTACGGTTTTAGTGGTTTTATGGAATTTCTGAGTATGTGAACAAATGTGTCTTTGATTCTTGTGCCTTCTCTTGGTACCTTTTCCTGCTGTTTGTTTGACTTGTACAACGGTGATAAGTTAGTTTTTATCTTATCTTATTATATTAAACTTTAGTTTATTATCATTCCTTAAAAGTCTTTTTGTTTTCTAAGGAGACATAGAAAGAGAGTATATCTGGACTGGAGAAGATATAGGGAGGAAATGGGAAGTATAGCAGGAAGGGAAACCATAATGAAGATATGTAAGAACAAAATCTATCTATAATAAAATGAAAGAAAATTCAAAAAATAAAAAAATATTTTATTTGCATTTGTGATTATTTTTTAGTTTTTTTTTTCCAGTGGATTGTACTGTGCTGAGGGGAGGTACAGGAGAATTGGTTGGTAATGTGAAACTAGACGGAAGTGCTGCAATTGGAATGTAAAATAAATACAAAAATTTTTGAAATCACAAACACACACACACACACACACACACACACACACACACACACACCAAATCACAATGTACCTGGGTTTCATTGTAGTAACATACAATCCAACACTGGAGAGACAGAAAAAAGAAGATCATATATTTGGAGCCAGCCTCAGACACATTGTCACCCTATCTCAAAAGCATAGTAAAAATGAAACAACATAAAATATATAGGTAAATATAAAAGTAAATATGCAAATATTTAAAATATTTTTAAAATCTGCAAAAAAAGTATTGGACTATATTGTAAAAACATATAGAAGTATGTGATAAAGAAACATAATTGAAACAGAAGGATATTAAAATATTATTATCAAGGAAGCTGTTGAAACAAATTATTGTCAAAAATAATTGAAAATATTTCAGAATCAATAGTACACACAACCACACCAGCATGTGCTGTCATTTGAGCTTTTGATCTTGGCCATTCTGACAGCTGTGATTTAGAATCTCAGAGTCATCGTAAGTTGCATTTCTCTGATGATTAAGGATGCCGAGCATTTCTTCAAGTGTCTCTCAGCCATTACGGATTCCTCCTTTGTGGATTCACTGTTTAGCTCTGTTCCCCATTTTTTGATTGGATTATTTGGTTTCTTGGCATTTAATTTCTTGAGTTTTTGTAAATTTTGGATATTAGCCCTCTGTCAGATGTGGGTTGGTGAAGATTTTTTCTCAATACGTAGGGTGATGTTTGTTCTAATGACAGTGTCTTTTGCATTACAGAAGCTTTTCTGTTTCATGAGGTTCCATTTATCAATAGTAAACACAAATCATCTCCCCTTCATTGATACTGAAGTATTTCTCATTCTATGTCTTAGGTTTCTCTCGATGTGAAAAAGCACCATGACCAAAAGCAGCTTGGGAAGAACAGGTTTATTTTAGCTTACAAATCCTGATCATTGTACATCATGAATGGAAAGTCAGAGCAGAAATTCCAGGGAGGAGACTAAGAGCAGACACTGAAGTAATAGCCACAGAAGAAAACTGCTTACTGGCTTGCTTCCCATTGCTTTCTCATTCCATCTTGTTATACTATCCAGGACCTCCTACATGTTAAGGAGTATAGTGAGGTGGGGTTTTCCACCTGATTCATAAAGAAAATGGAAACAATCAGAAACAGAAAAAAAAACAGAAACAAATTTAAAAAATTAAAAAACAAAATCAGCAGCAAAAAATTCTCAAATGCTTGCCCACAGGACAATACGGCATGGGCATTTCCACAGTTAAAGTTCTATCATCTCCAATGTCTTTCCTTTGTGTCAAATTGAAACAAATAATCTAACCAAGACAGTCTGTCACACTCCTTGCAAACTTGAAAAACAATTAACAATAAGGAGACTGATTGCAATCCACCTTATAACCGTTTCTTTATGACATTAATTGTATTTTTATTTGATGGAAATTAACCATCAAAAAAACCAATATTTTTTTGCTTTTATGCTTTACTTTGTTAATTAGCAGAAAGATTACAGTTTTTCTTATGACAGGCTATATGTACTTTGTTTTGATTATTTTCATGCCCTTCCCTGTCCCCAGTTTTCTCTTCTTTCTTGTACACTTCCATCTCTTGTATCAAGGTGCAATCATCTACCATGATCATGTTGGCTTTATCTCCAAGATGTGATGATGCCTTAACAAACATACATAAGTCAATAAAGTTATAAATCATATAAATGAATTCACAACAAAAGTCGTTTGATCGCCTCAATGATGTAGAAAAATAGTTTTGACAAAGTAAAACATTCTTTAATGGTAAAAATTGTAGACAAGTAGAATTGAAGAGAACATACTCCAAAATAATAGAGACTGTATACAACAAACTTGTGTCTGTGTTAAGGAATACCATGTTGATTTTTAGCTATTTCATTTATTTGTTGTTCTAGTAAAAATTTAAATCAGTGACAATATTACCTACAGCAAAATTTTTTATTATATATGATTGTTTTAGCTACATGGAACTTTTATATTTTCATGTAGATTTTAACAATATTTTTTTCAGACAAGTAGTGTTTGGTTTTACTCTGGGTATCTGGGCTATATAGTCTCTGCTTCTTGGTTACCTAGACAGAGTAGGACATTAATACCTTCTCATGGAATGGGCCATAATTCAAATCAGACATTAGTTGGCTACTTCAACACATTTGTTATCACTATTGCCCTAGCATATTTTTCTAATGAGATAGAGTATAAGTCACAGGCTTTGTGGCTGGGTTGGTGTCCACATTTCTATTTTGGTAGCCTACTTGTCTAACAAAAAAGTATCCATAAGATGACTCCTAATGATATTCTGCTATAGACTCAGTGCTGTATTCATCACCATAAAAGAGGTTTCATCCGAGAGTAGATGTGAACAAATGCAGAGATCCATTGTAAGACAATATGGGGATAATGAATCTAAATGAGATGTCTCTATCAAACACTTATCCTCAGAGTTCAGGGAATCCCAAGGAAGAGGAGGCAGGAAAAGTGTAAGAGAAGGAAAGGATGGAGAACACCAGGAGAACAAAGCCTTCTGAATCAATTAAGTAAGGCACTTATGAGCTCACAGAGGCTGAAGCAGCAAACACAGGGCTTACATATGTTTGCACCAGGTCCTTTACATACATATTAAAGCTATTTTAGTTTAGTATTTTTATAGGACTTCTGACTGTGAGAATGAGTGGGGGCTGTGACTCTTGTACATGTTCTTGGACTCTAGTCCTCCTGTTGAGCTGCCATGTCCAAGTTTGATAAGAAAGCTTTTGCTGTTTTTTTTTTTAATTTGTTATGTTAAGAAACAAAACAAAGGGAAAAGAATTCTAGACACATAAAGAAAAGAAAAACATCTCTAGTCGTACTCCACTACATTCCACTAAACTCCTAGCCAGGTGAAGCCCTTCCACATTCTTCAGCCCTCACTGAGTAAACTAGCAAGAGTCATCCATATTTTTAAGTATTAAAAATCCCATGTAATTAAAAAAAAAACCTTTTTTCAACTTCTATGAAGTGTTGTGATTTTGTGAGGAATGCATTGAGTTTTTAAGAGTTTGTAGATTGTTTTTCATAGGATGACAATTTTTAGAAAATTAATTCTAAAAATACATTAGTTTATGGTTTTTCCATATTCTTATATCATCTTCGATTTCTTTAGTATCTTAAAATGTTTAGTTATAGATCTTACATTTTCTTTTATAGATTTATTTCCAAAACAATATTTGAGGCTCCTGTGAATATAGATGAAATCTTAAAGCTGTTGGTTACCTAGGGGGAAGATATTATATGATATCAGTAGGTTTGCCTCTAGACTCCTTGATGTCATTAGCTAATGGTAGGTGGCTAGCTGGCTACATTTACTGTACCAGAAGTGAATCCCCTCCTACTCAGAGAAGAAACAAAACAAAACAAAAAAAAAATCAACAGTGCTACCTAGTTGTGAAATGCACAAACTCCAACAATAATCTGTTTCACTGTCTCTGTCTCTGTCTCTCTCTGTCTGTCTCTCTCTCCTCTCTCTCTTTGTGTGTGTGTGTGTGTGTGTGTGTGTGTGTGTGTGTGTGTGTGTGTTTGTGTTTGTTTGTTTGTTATGGGAAATCATCCCTCAAGTTATTGGTTGTATAGTCAAAAAGATTCCAAAATAATGTAATATGGAATTTGAGATGGAGTGGAAAGGTGGTACTGGGGATGGGAAGAGTAAGAAGCAGAAATATAAATATTCTCAGTCACAGGAATCACATACTCCTCCAAGAAGAATAGAATCAAGTAGTTTAGAAACATTCATCTTTAGTGGCAATTTGCTATCCCTGGACTACTGTACAAACAATGCTTGAGAGACCCTTCAAAATTTATAGTAAAGTATGAAGTATATTTTCATGATAAAGCAATTGAAGGACAATTCAGTAATACACTGAATGTCCATTGTGGTTGATAGTGCCATAAATCTAAGTAGATTAAGTAAGGCAAATATATTAATTGATATCTTAAGTGAATACACTCCCAGAGAAGTGCAGAGAGCACAGCATGTTAATATTGGGAATTATTTTAGCGTCCATCTGTGACTGTTTCCTAAGGCCTATTTTCTACATTTTATATTCAGGTAATATGTGACTTTTGATATTTACACTGTATTATTTTTTATAAAAATACCAAAGTCTTCCTTAGAGTGTCAGATTTCATGTGTTCTCCTTTGTACTGCTTAATAATAATTGATCAGTTACATTCTGAATATTTATTCTTTATTGGATTTTTTCATTGTTTATACTTTTGGGTTTGTATATAGTGCACTTACAGAGGTTTTTACACTAGTTCATACCTGAAAGCTTGCAATCCTTCTGACATAATAATAAATGATGAATGACTGTTTGAGTCATATGTAATTTTGATTAGTTTAATGGGACATCCAAGGTGTCTGTAGCACATTACATTTCAACAATTAATTTATGAGCTTTAAGCTTTAATTTCTCTACTTTCTCATCATCAATAACTTATTTTCTGGTGGCATATTATCTCATTTTTAATGTTTTCATTAATTCTTTGAGAATTCCATATCAAGTATTTTGATCATATTCACCTTACTCCCCCAACACTTCCCATAACTACCCTGCCCCATTCTCACATAGCTATATGTAGTGGATGATGTGAACCCTTTGTGATTTCATTCCCTGTCCATGAAGAGTCATTATTGTAGGCATCTTCATGAACTTGTGGACCATTTTGTATCTTAGCAAAATCTAAAGACTTTACTTATGTGAAGTCTTCTAAAAACTAGGCTGTTATCAGGTATGTGATTTGCAGTTTCTTTATTTTTGATAATGCTTAACATGACTTAAACTCATAAATATTTAGTTTTATGGAATCCATTTACATACTTTCTGCTCTGTTGACTGTGCTTTGGTGTTATATCTAAGACCATATAGTTAGAAATCCACAGGATTGGATTCCTTCCTCATATTTTTAAATGTAGAAATCCACTTGTTCCAGCTTGAATTTTGGAAATGATTGTTCTTTCCCTGTTGGGTAACCTTCCCATCCAATTAAAAAAGCAGTCAATCCTAAATACATGGTCTTATTTCTCTACTCTTGATTATCTTTTAGTATTTTTCAGTAGTGCTTACCCTTAAAATAATAACACTAGTTAAGTGGTGGTAGTCATTTTATAGTAACTTCAAATCCATAATGTACAAATCTGTTATGTTTACTTCATTTTCTAACAATATCTGTATGTGTGCACATGTGAACACATGCATATGGATTTCCTGGCATACATGGTGTATCTATTTATTTAATTATTTATTTAAAATTTAAATAGATTTTTGATATAATATACATCTCTCAACTACTACCAGATGCTTCCTATTCCCCTCTCCCCACACACCCAAATACACAACTTTTCTTCCCTTTTCTCATTGGCATACAATTAAGAATCTAAAAAATAATAAAATAAAGTTACATAAAAACAAGAAAACCCAAACAGGCAAAAACAAACAACCAGAAAAGAGAAAGGCCAAAGAAAAATCTTACAAAACATGCAGATGCAAAAACCACACATTCAAACACACAGAAATTCCACATAAAAAAATCAGAAACCATAACATATATACAACAAAAAATATAAGACAAAGAACCTTGAAAAAATGTTGAGTTGTAATGTGTTGACCATCTATTGCTATGGGTAGGGCCTATTCTGAGTGGGTTGTATAAAATTTCTCCTTTGGAAAAGTCTGATATTTTATTTGTGAGCAGATATCAACTGAAAATTAGTTCTGGGTTAGGGGTACAAGCTTGTGTCCACTGCCCCTCTCAGAACTGGGATCACATCAGGCAGAGACCTATGTTATCTCTGTAACATCGTAAATTTATCTGTACTGTTGTATTTATAATGCTTAGTTTCTTTTGTGTCTTCTATTCCTCCCCTCTGGCTCTTGCAATCTTTTTACTTCCAGAAGAGTAAGGCTGTAATAGATACCATCCATTTAGGATTGAGGGTTCCCCTCCTCCATTGCTGGTGGGAGTGCAGGCTTGTGCAACCACTATGGAGGTCAGTACGGCGCTATCTTAGAAAACTTGGAATAGCTTTGCCTCAGGACCCAGCCATACCACTTCTGGATATACACCCAAATGACTCCTTATCAAATGATAAGGAAGTTTCCTCATCTATGTTCACAGCAGCCTTATTTGTAATAGCTAGAAACTGGAAACAACCCAGATGTCCCTCAACGGAAGAATAGATTAAAAATCTGTGGTAGATCTACACAATGGAATACGACTCAGCTTTCAGAAACAATGAAATTATGCAATTTGCAGCCAAATGGATGGAACTAGAGAAGCTCATCCTCAGTGAGCTAACCCAGACTCAGAAGGATGCACATGGCATCTATTCACTTATAGTCGGATTTTAGCTATAGTACAGGAAATCTATACTACAACCAAAGGGAACTTGGAGATAGACTTTTGCTTGTTTGTTTGTTTGTTTTTTAGTTTTCTCTCCCTGGCAATGAGACACTTTTCACTGGTGGTACTGCCTTGTAGGCCCCCAGTGTATGAGGAGGCTCTTGGTCCTCATATGACTTCTAAACTGGGGTGAGGGACTGTTATGTAGGGACACTCCACTCCAGAGGAGTGAGATGGAAGGGTTAGGGGGTAGAGGGTGGAGGGTGGAGCGCAGGGCTGGGAAGGGGGAAAAGAGGACAATATGACAGAAATGTAACTAGAAGCAACAAATAAATAAATTTATTTATTTTAAAAAAGGATTGAGTGTTCCAAAGTCTCTGATGGCATATTCTGCAGATGCTGTTCTCTGCATTTATTCCCATCTGCTGCAGGAAAAAGCTTCTCAGAAAATGACTCAGTGAGACACTGATATATGTGACTATGATTCATTTTATTTCTACCCTTCTTAAGTAGAACAATTGTATTTGTTCTACCCATAGTTCCCTGTTCTATCTAGCCTCAAGCTTTTGGCCACATGAGCAGAGACATAGCTAGAAACTGGAAACAACCCAGATGTCCCTCAACTGAAGAATGGATTAATGAAAACTGTGGTACATCTACACAATGGAATATTACTCAGCTATTAGAAACAATGAAATTATGCAATTTGCAGCCAAATGGAAGGAACTAGAGAAGCTCATCCTGAGTGAACTAACCCAGATCCAGAAGGATGCACATGGCATCTATTCATTTATAGTTGGATTTTAGCCATATAGTACAGAATAACTATACTACAACAAATGCACCAAAGGGAACATGAACATAAACATTTTTTCCTGTCATTGACACACTTTGCCCTGAAGCAACAAATAATTAAATTTATTTATAAAAAAAAAAGGATTGAGGGTTCCAAAGTCTCTGATGGCATATTCTCCAGATCTACAACAGTTTTTAAATCCGTTCTTCAGTTGAGGGACATCTGGGTTGTTTCCAGTTTCTAGCTATTACAAATAAGGCTGCTATGAACATAAATGAGGAAACTTTCTTATGATTCAGTGAGGAATCATTTGGGTGTATACCCAGAAGTGGTATGGCTGGGTCTCAAGGCAGAACTATTCTAAGTTTTCTAAGATATTGCTAGACTGACCTCCATAGTGGTTGCCCAAGCCTGCACTCCCACCAGCAATGGAGGAGGGTTCCCCTTTCTCCACACACTCACCAGCATGTGCTGTCATATGAGCTTTTGATCTTAGCCATTCTGACAGGTGTGTGATGGAGTCTCAGAGTTGTCTTGAGTTGCATTTCTCTGATAATTAAGGATGCTGAGCATTTCTTCAAGTGTCTCTCAGCGATTAGGAATTTCTCCTTTGTGAATTCTCTGTTTAGCTCTGTTCCCCATTTTTTGATTGGATTATTTGGTATCTTGGCATTTAATTTCTTGGGTTCTTTGTAAATTATGGATATTAGCCCTCTGTCAGATATGGGGTTGGTGAAGACTTTTTTCCCAATCTGTAGGCTGCTGTTTTCTTCAAATGACAGTGTCTTTTGCTTTACAGAAGCTTTTCAGGTTCATGAGATCCCATTTATTGATTTTTGGTCTTAGATCCTGAGCTGTTGCTGTTCTGTTCAGGAAGTTGTCACCTGGGCCAATGAGTTCGAGGGTTTTCCCCCACTTTCTCTTCTAATAAATTTAGTGTGTCAGGCCTTATGCTAAGGTCTTTGATCTACTTGGACTTAAGTTTTGTGCAAGGTGATAAGTATGGGTCTATTTTCATTCTTTTACATGTGGATATCCCACATGTAAAAAATTCTCCTTAAAATCTATATAAATCCTAAACAACTCACACATAATATAAAGCTGAAATATTTACTCTTGCACACCATCAGAGACTAAGAAGGAATAAAATTACCTGAGTAAGTAGGAAGTGCAGGCAAGAGACTTTAAAATAGAAAAATGATAGTTTGCTGCCTGAACACTCCCAAACATCTCTTGAAATAGTTAGAGCATCATCTTCAGACTGCTGGCCATCTCACAGACTTACTTGTGCAGCAGGAAATGAGAAAGATTTTCCTATCCTGCCTTTGCAGAATCATCCCCTAAACTTACCTACCTTTAAGCTCTTTTCCATCTTTGTACTGTATATAGCCTATTGAGAGAGCAGAGGTATTTCTTCCCAGTAGGAATTATCTCTTGATGGGGATACTTTGATGCTTATTGTCTCCTTCCAAGTCAAATGGGAGCTGTTAGGAGCAGACTTCTTTAAGTCAAATAATTCATAAAATAATAAAAACATCCTTAAATACCATTTTCTATATTGTTCTAAGGGTTTTCAAGACATCTATTTATTTATTTATCTTACAACAACAACAAGTGTATATTTTTAAACAGTTACTATACTTATAACCTAGGAAGCACAATTCTGTGATAAATTAAGACTAGTATTTGACAGGACCATAAGTTTGACTGGCCAGCCATCAACCTACATTACTCAGTCTCCTAAAATAGATTGCAATGCCAATTCAGAAAAGGGTTGGAAGTAAATCTTGAACTTTTAATTGAGGTGGTGAAGCACAATACCTTATACAAGAGTTAAAATATACATATATGTGTATCAAAATAACTTTAAATCTGTGTCAATGTATTAAATTCTATACCAATGTATCAAAAATAATCTTATTTCTGTATCAATACACAAAATTATATATCAATGAATCAAAAATTAACCTTATTTAGAAAATAGCAATAGCTCTAAATTACAGAACAGATTCAATAATTGACCCTTATATTTTATCATTCTCATATTTTATATCTCTATTCCCTTTTTATTTTTAACTTGAGGTTAAGTTCCTAACCACATCTTTTTAATAAGACCATTAGTAATTTGTAACCACCCCCTTTATAATAACAAATATCCATTAACCATAGAACAACCAAAGTCCATCCACCCCTTCTTGTGAATGAGATGTATTTCCTCTGAAAATTTGCTTCCTGCTGATTTTAGGTGAAGAAAAATTGTTAGGGATCAAAAACAAAAAAAGGTTAAGTAATTTGTTGTTCAGTTTTTCAAATGTTGAAAATGCAGACTTACATGAAATCCTGTCTAGAACAGTGAAGCTTTCCTGTAAGTGGGTTCTGATTTAACAGGAGCTGAAGCAGTCTAGGCTGGTTCCCATAAGATTTTGGGATGTTTTTTAGCATCTTGTTCAGCATCATCCTGGATTGTCGCGTCCCTCTCGACCGGCAAGAACAACGCAACTCGCAAAAGCTCTTCTCCTGCAGTTTATTCAGGTCCCTTGAAAACAGTCTTCTGAATGCCCGGGCAGACCCAACCCACAGGCTAAATACTAAATGAACAGCCAATCAAGTAAAGCCACGTAGTGCAATCTTAGAGGCCCACGTATGCGGAAGCAAGCCAGATCAGCGGTCTTTGCCAAATATGGACTTGTTTACCACCGAGAGCGCTCACCGTCGGGCTGGTGGAAGGCGGAGACCAGCGCCATCTTTAAGGCGCGGCACGTCGCAGCTCTCTACACTGGATGAATCTTGTCAGGGGGTTCCAGTTTCTTGTATTTGGTTCTTTTGTTCTGTAAATACATAAGCTCTCACAAGTAACACAGTTTTACAATCATAAAACTGCATGGAACATGCAGGATGCACAGATCAATTAAGGAAGGATTTTTTTCTTTGTTTAAGCAGAAGAAAGACATTTGCAAGTCTCCACTGATGCCATATGAAAGGATGGCATGTAATAAAAAGTCATGTGGATTTTATGTATAACCAAGATTTTTATTGGTTGTATGTATTTATGTATGTGTTAGCCAGTCTAGTCTGAGTTGTTCCCATGTAGTAGATTGAGTAATATAAGTTACCTCTTTGTTCTTTTCATTGTAGCCGAGATCTTCAGGAAGCCTTCACAGTCAAATCTGATTTTATTATTTATTACTAAGCAAAAACTTAAATAGTACCTTCAGGGAAAAAAAGTGTGTCATTTTGTATTCCAGACTATCAATAGCAGGAGGCCAAATCAGCAGGGGTTCCTGCTCTGACTTCATTGTGTAGACTAGTCTGGTCAAGAATTCACAAAGATCCACCTGACTCTGTCTTATGTGCTAGGATCAAAGGAACATTCCACCATTGCCCTGCTTAATTATTTCACCTGAGTCTCAAATAATAACGCTGTAACTCAGAGAACAACAGATCTGAACTGCAGAAACATTCCAAATATGTCCAAATCCTCAAAAGGCTCCCATGTTTTAGCAGTACCAAACAATAGAATATCCTTCCAATCTCCCAAAATAGGGAAAAAATTAAAAACATTGAAACAAAAATCAAGCAAAGAAACAAGAAAATTCCAATCTTTGTCTATAAGTGCCACCCCATGTTGCAAGTAAAACTGTTCATCATTCCCAGGAATCTCTTTGTGGCTGTACTTCATTGTAGGCCCATCCAAGAAAGTGAGGATTGACACCTAGTAGTTTGGGAGCTCTGAACTTCACCTGCCATCAGTATTGTCTTCTTTATCAGAAAGGACCTTTTTCCTTCTCCTATAGTGATTGCTGGTAATTTAGCATTCCATCTGAAAGTTCTCTCCTTCTGTAAACCTATCCTAGTCTGATCCCTCTTCAAAAAGGATACCTTGAACCACAATTGTCAGTGTAAAAATCTTTTACATGCCAAGAGAAACAAATTCAAATGGAATCCAAATGTAAGTAGATGTTACAAATTCCTCCATTTTACATGTAAGTGGTTAACTCTGCTACCTAGCTTGGTTTAGAAGGCTGCAGATTTTCCAGGACACAGAGAGAGCCTCAGATCTCCACCTTTGTTGCAAGACAGCAGTTTCAGTTTTGAAATGCATTCGGCCTTGTTTCCCTTCTCTTTAGCAAGGAAACTGTCTTTCACTCTGGCCTTCTCAGACTGTAGACATGGATTCTAATTGCTGTAAGTTGGGTGCAATATGTTGTATAAAATATAAATATTTATAATTGATTAATAAGATTAATGAATTTATATTGAGGTCTTTAATCTATTCAGTGTTTAGTTGTAAACAGAATAACAAGCATAGATCTATTTGCATTCTTCTACCAGTGGCCATCCTGTTTGTCCACCATCAATTGTTGGAGACACTTTTTACCAGTGAATATTTCTGGCTTTGTTATTTTAAAAAATCAAGTGTCCATAGCTGTGTTGACACATGTCTCAGTCATTAATTTCATTCCACTAATTAACATGTCTCTTAGTTCACTTAGGGATAATCACACAAAGACACTTGATGGATTTTTATCAAGCCTTAGTCTGAATTGTGCACTATTAGCACATCAATGCTGGTTTTTAATGATATTCCCCAAATAAAGCCTCATATGATATACATATACACTATGCCGACGTTCCTGGCCATGTGCAATGATGATCTTCCATCTAACCCATGGCATGTTTCCTTCCTACTACTCAGAAATCATGCAATTTGCTGCGAAATGGATGGAACTAGAAAAGCTCATCCTGAGCGAGCTAACCCAGACTTAGAAAGAAGCACATGGCATCTATTCTCTTATAACTGGATTTTAGCCATATAGTACAGGATAGCTATCCTACAACCAACAGACTGAAAGGAACAGGAACATAGACTTTGTTACTTGTTACTGGGACACTTTGTCCTACTGGAGCTGCTATGTAGGCCTCCATCGCAAGAGGAAGCTCTTAGCCCTCATATGGCTACTGAACTGAAGGGGGCTGATATGTAGGGCACCCCACACTGGAGGAGTTGGATAGGTGGGAGAAGGGGGAGAGCGTGAGAGGGCAAGAGGGTGGGCCTGGAAGGGGTAGAGGGAAGGGACTGTGATGGAGATGGAAACTGAAGTAATAAATAAACAGAAAAAAGAATACATGGCTTGTGCTGAGCCCAGAACATTTCTTTTCCTGTTCTCACTATCCCTAGGCTTAGGATTGGAAACTACTAGCCTCCATACAATCTAATCTTCCTGCAAGCCCACAACTTGGAAGCTTCAACTTCCAGCCTCCATTTGCTAACTTAGACCAAGTATACTTTCAGCCTTTGAGACTTACTGCTGAATATTCTCACCCTTTCTAGCTCTTTCTGAACTCTGCATGGCTGGTTCAACTCAGCTGTTCTGACTCAAAACTTCTTTCCAAACTGGCTGATTCATACTGGCTTCTCTCAACTTCTGACTGAATTGTTCTGCTTGTAAAAATTTCCTCTGTACTTCACAAACTGCATTTCACTGACTACAAGAAATGAAAAAAACTGCATGGACTCATCTACACTGAACTGAACTGAACTAATTGAAATACCCCTCTCCCTGCACTGCTCTTAAGTGGCTTCTCTTTACTGTCTGCTCTTATGAGATCTGGCACATCTTATTTGACTCATTCAGTCAAATCTTTCTCTGATTCATCATGTTGTCTGCCCCTAATTAGACATCACTTTCAAACATGCTTGCTTCCTTCTATAAATGAGGCATACTTTCATTGTTTTTGATTGAAAGTATATGCTAAAGTTATGTCAGTATTCCAGCCAGATCATACTGTAATCAACGGAAGATTGCCTGCATTCTAGCCAGATTAAATAGACTGTTAAGGTCTTTAGATATCCCTCACCAGAGCAGCCATGTTGCTGGATTAAAATGCCTCTATAGGTTGATGTCCCAATTCCTCCACTTACAACCTTGCTTGGTTAACAGAGGATGTGTTGTTCAGGCTCTGGGTCCCCCATTACTAGGAGTTACCTAATGTTACCTTCATATATTCCATAGAGTTTCCATTGTAAAAGTTTTTACCTTGCTCCTGAAATGCTCCTCTCCCCAATTCCAGTTTATTTCTCTAATATCCTCTTCCTCCATTTCCCCACCTGATCCCTCCTGTTCCCATCCCCACTTGCCCCTAACCCCTACAAGAAATCTTTTCTATTTCCCCTTCCAAAAAAAGTTTCTTATATCCTCCCTCAAGCCAAAGTGTGACTTAGCATTAAAGATATTCTTTTAAAAATTAAATTTTGTACATTTTATATACCTTTAATCATAATATATAATATCATAATATGTAGTTATAAATTTTCAGTATTTCTTCTTGCTAACTACTATATCACAACCATCCAATATAACTTTATAGTGAAGTCAAAACTTATAAAATGTTCCTAATGCAAATGCAGTTTAAAGAATCTTCCAAGAAAACTATTGATGGAAGTATACATGCATGACTTAATCTAGATTGCTTTCATGTAACTAAAGCATTATCTCTTGGGAACACAAACTGCTACAAGGCAATAAGATCAGTAATGCTGTACGTGTTGCCTAAAGTGTCATATAGAATTGAAGTGCTGCATTTACAGAGTACTGTTTTTCTATCATCCAGTATGTTTAAAAGCTCCTTTAGTGCTTCAGAGGCATTAACTAATCATTACACTCAATAGCTTAAGGTTTTATCTCTTAAACACAACTGAAAGAGAGAAGGTAAGTGGTTTTGCAAGTCTGTATTATAAGTCAGGGTGATGTCAAGACAGAAGCTTGTGGGTTATTCATGTGATTTAAATGGCTAGACTTGAGTTTCCCAAAAATGGTCTATGAAAGGAAATTACTGATTGAAGCTAAGAGGAAGGGCCAGGAAGAAGAAATGGGATAAATTGAAAGGCACACTTGCTTTCATCTTGAGAAATTATTCATCATCTGTCGGTAAGTTTTCATAATTTTTCCACCCTATATTCAATAAAAATTTGGGAAGTGAGCATTATAGTTTATAGAGAGATAAAGAGTACATGGTCAAGCTTAGTAGAAATGAATTTCTGTTTTCATATGTAGAGGCAAATAATTTATTGTCCTAGTCAAAAAGTTTTATAATTAACGAGGTATGGATATATAGCAAAGTATAAATTAATTCCTGATCATGACCACATTACTATATAAGCATAATTTTCTAGTCACCTATTTACCATCACATTATGGTTACTAATAGTTTTCTCGGCAGACCAAAAGATAAATGCTATTATTTGGTTCATACTATATGAAATTTTTCAACATATTTCTGCTGTCTATCATCCTTCCTTGTTTGAGTATACCAGGTCTAAGATCAGTTGCAGTGTATGGGAGATTTTGCCTGAGGACCAATTTGTAGGACTCAGTTTCTAGTCACCATACATTTTGCGTTAAGATGGATCAGATATACATATACAGAAAGTGAAAAAGTAATTTCCTACCATTTTGCTATGTTCTAGGTTATACATTAATGTATGACTTAATGACTGAGAAAATTTGATCAGAAGTCACATTATTAGCATACATTTGGGATTACTTCATTTATAACATTTAATTGCTGTGGTTTTTCCATTACATATTTGAAAGTTATGATGACAATAACTACAAGCACATATATTCATATTTCTTTGAATATGAAATAATGCTATATTCATATATTTATATGTTGAGAACAATGCCTGGCAGGTATCAAATTAGATTATCTACCCTATGAAAGTATTAGGTAACTTAATCTTATTTCCCCACATACATACATGTATATATATGCCTTCTAAATTAACTCAAAATTACATCTAATCAATTAAAAAATTGAAATTAAAGTATCAATTTTGTTTCTGATGTATGAAAGTACCATGAAAAATAAACCATTTTAACTTTTCTAAATTATTGTTCTGAGTAAATTTTGAAAAAATAACTACATTATCTCCAAGTCTTTTCAAGTCTAAACCTCTTTGATCCAAGTACATACATTGGTTTAGAAATGAATAGAAATTCCAACATTTCAGATAAATCCACTGTTCTGATGTTAGATGAACATAGACTACATCATTTTATTTTTGTCTTTATTTTTATATGTTTATTTATTACTTCAGGTCATATCTTCATCACAGTACCCTCTTTCCACTCCTCCCAGTCCTGCCCTCCTACCCTCTACCCTCATCCCTTCCATCCCAGTCCTCCGGAGTAGAGTGTCCCCACATATCACACCCCTGCCCCAGTTTAGCAGTCATATGAGGGCCAAGAGCCTCCTCATACACTGGGGGCCTACAAGGTAGTACCACTAGGGCAATGTGTTTCATTGACAGGTAACAAAGTCCATGTTCCTGTTCCCTTTGGTGCATTGGCTGTAATATAGTTATCCTGTACTATATGGCTAACATCTGATTATAAGTGAATAGATGCCATGTGCATGTCTGGGTAAGCTCACTCAGGATGAGCTTCCCCTGTTCCATCCATTTGGCTGCAAATTGCATGATTTCGTTGTTTCCAATGGCTAAGTAGTATTCCATTGTGTAGATGTACCACAGTATTTTTTTTGTCCATTCCTCAGTTGAGGGATATCTGGGTTGTTTCCAGTTTCTAGCTATTACAAATAAGGCTGCTATGAACATAGATGAGGAAACGTCCTTCTGTTTCTTCTCTCATATATTACATCCTGACCACAGTTTTCCCTTCCTTCACTTCTACCAACCTCCCTTGACCTCTCTTCAATCCCAGATCAACTCCTACTCCATTTCCCTTCAAAAAATGAACAGGACCCCCAGAGATAATCAGCCATATCTTTCATAACATGTTACAATAAGACTAGGAACAAACACTTACCAATGCTGACTAAGGCAAGCCAGTAGACGGATATTTTTCTATAAAAATATATTTATTTATTTATTAAATAATATTAATGCTTCTATTAATAAGAATTAGAGTGTTAAGGCCTTAGAGGTTGGATATGTTATACTAGGTAGTATCTTCACAGTAGATAAAAATCTGTGTTCTTAGGTTAATATGTCTCCTGAGATGTTTAGGGGATTCAACTTCTAAGTGATGTTAAATGATTGTTCAGTATTGGCACAAAATAGCTACTCTTGGGATAATACTCCTTCTTTGGACAGCTTCCCAGATATAATGGGTAAATAATGTGGGGAGTCAAACATGGAGAAGTTGTCTAAGTATAAATCATGAATACTGAAAAAAAAAAACAAGGAATTATTTGTGAGTATGCTTGTGTGGTTTTTATTTTACTATAAATACATTCTACAAGATTATTCAGAAACAATAGAAACATGTTTGATTAATGCTTATGATAACAATGTTTTAGCTATAAATTTTTCTGTGCTGAAAAATTAGACACAAGACTTTCAGATTAGCTCCATGAAATAAATGGTTATTATTATTATTTTTACATATATTTGATATGACTCCAACTGATTAAATGATGGTGTGCTAGTGCATTTATTTCACAATTTACAATGGTAGGCTTCTGCATTGAAAAGTATAGTTAATCATTGAATACATTGTTAATTCATAATAAGAATAGACATAATAATGATAAATATGTTATACACATACAAGAATATCAGCTTTATAATATTTATTTTTCAAGTTTGTATTTTCACTTACTGATCTTGAATAAAAAAAAGCAACATTTAACTCTGAGGTAAAGAGCAACCAAGCATGTACACTGTTTTCTGTAAAAAGTGATGGACTAGACTGGGGTGATGACTCAAAAGGTTTAGATGTCTACCAACAAAACTGATGACCTGAGTTAAATTCTCAGGACTCACCTGATGGAATGACAACCCCATCTCTTTCCCAACCACATATGTCCTCTGACATATGATTACTGATATACCCTATCCCTCAAAATAAATGTGTAAATAAATAGTTTAAAGTGATGGGTTAGCTGTGCATATTAGTGCATACCTCTAACCTCAGTAATTGGAGGGCAGAAGTGTGCAGATCTCTGTGAGTTCAGGCCCAATCTTGTCTACATAGTGAGTTTCAGGACAGTCAGAGCTGCAAATTGAGACCTTTTTTAAATAATCAAAAACAAAACAAAACGTTGATTCATCAAAGGTGGGGCTTTCTCAATTCAAAGCCATACACAGGACATGCAAGGTGTGCTTGTCCTATGACTCCACACCTTTTGGGTTTGGGACAAACTTGTACAAAACTGTTAAGTTCTACGCTTCAATATTTAACATTTTTGTTTCTGAATTTTGTTGCAGTCTTTTACTATATATATATATATATATATACACACGATGTTTAAATGTGAAAACGTAAATATCACCTAACTTGTACTTATAGCTTTAGGCAATCTATGTGATGGTGATTTATCTAATCCTTTCCACAAAATTATTTAATTGTAATGGATTTAATAATTTTATGTTTTAGCTCTGCAATGAAGGGTTTAAAAATGTACAAGGATTAAAAAAATAACAACTCAGATCTGGAAATAGGAAGACTAATATATATTTATTTCTCAATATTTATTTATTTATTTACTGTTTAGGAAAGATTTATTATACTGGAATTATTCACACACTGGTGGTTTACATTTTTATACAGAGTTACTAATAGAATTAAGATTTTAATTTTTTTAACATGTATTTATTTATTCAAGTTACATCAGGATCACAGCCCGCTCCATCCACCCCTCCTGGTACCACCCTCACCCCTTCTTTCCCCATCCCTCCTTTGCTTCTCCTCGAGTGAGGGGTGTCCCACCCCTATGAAGCCCCTTAATTCAACATACACATGGTTGATAAGGGCTTCCTTTTGCACTGATTCCCAACATCGCTGCCCAGCTAGTATAATGTGTTCAATTTACAGGTATAGCCCATGACAGACACTGCCCCCCACCAACTACTTGCTAAGGAATCTATATGAAGGCCAAGTTGCCTATCATCTATGTATGTATAGGGGTCCCTAGGTAATGTTCTACTGTGAAGTGTCATTTTCTTAACAAATTCATTAATATATTGGTTCTATTATGCTTTTAGCTTGAGCAGATCATTTGAGCACATGTCAAGTGATTTGATACTTCAGGACTACTTCGTAAAACAAAATAAGTACTATAGGTACTGAAAGCACTTAAATGCAATGGCATGAAAGACCCAAAAGTATTCCTACACGGCAGCAACTTTAAGCTACCACGAGGATGTACCTTTCTAGTTATAGAAATAAACCATCACTAATGAGATCATAATAGGTAAAACTATTTTGATTCGTCTTTGAAATAACAAACTCTGATAGGTATATTTTGATTTGACTTTCTTTTTTATATTTGGTGTTTGGAGACAGTGTCTCACATAGTTCAATCTAGTTAGACTCAAATTCACTACATAGCCAAGAAAATCTTATAATCCTGACCCTCCTTCCAAACTCGTGAAGTTGCATTATAGAAATTATCTACTACTTTTAGTCTCCCTATTCCTATATTAATAAAGACATTTATATTTTACAATGATATGTTATTGGCTAATGAATACTAATATCATCTCCAAAACATACATTTCTCCATTTACAGTAATATTCTTTTATCATTTTAAATTCACATTAATATTAAAAGGAGAAATAGTATCTTCTAAAAATTATACAAAATGTTATTTATCTATAGTATAATACTTATTTTCTTCTCAGTATACATTTATTTTCTGAAGCATTAGTATTTTGAACTCAGAGATAGTGACCATATTCACAATTGCATTGTATTGTCTTATGCACATCTCCAGTTGTAGTCACAGTTTGCAACAATCATGCCAGAGAGTGTATTTCTGCACACCATGGTTCCATTAGTATAATATTAAGCATAATTTTGTTGTAGAGATTAAGTTTGAAGATTATTACAATTTCATTGTACTCTTAGCAGAGATTTTTTTCTTGTTTATGTTTCATATTTGTACACTATTTCTACTTTCCCCTTCTTCCATCGAAACCCTCCCATATACTCCCCCCAATCTCCATGAAATTCATGTATCCTAAATATAATCTATAAAGGCTATGGAGAAATGTATTTTATAATGTGGAGACTGGAGCAAATTGAAATGGAAGATAATTTATTTTATCTGAATTCAAGACCACTAGGCCAAGAGAAAATAAGACAAGAAATAAATCCAAACATTTAGAAGTCAAATATATTTGGTCTATGCAACAAAAACACCTATTGAGTTTCACAATAAGTTGGTTTTGGACAAACTAAAATATTCACATTGGAGGAATAAAATTATGACTTCAACTTAACTTTGACACAATGCTTTATTCACGCAGTTTAAATATTTAAAAACATGAACTCAAAAAGTGCAATTACCAGAAAATAATATAGGAAGAAAACTCTCTAACATTGCTCTGGGTTACATGTTAATTTAATAAAAGGCTACCAGCCATGCATGATGGCACATACCTTTAATCCCAGAACTCAGGAAGTAGAAGCAGGTGGATCTCTGTGAGTTCAAGGCCAACCAGTCTACAAAGTGAGTCTGGAGAGCCAGGGCTACACAGAGAAATCCTGTCTTGATAAAACAAAACAAAAGGATACCAGAGCAAAGAATCTCATGACTGCAATTTCTATACATATCTACCTTCATCCTTTGTTAGGAAATGTGAAAGTTATGATTAATTACATCATCCATAGTTTCAGGCAACTAAAATTTTCCCTAGAATAAAGACCATTTCACATGTTTTTCCTTTTTCAAATATCCTCATGGAGCTTTTAAAGTTTCAGGCAGAAAAAAAAGTACAAATTTCAAAATGATACTACAGCAAGGAGTATATGCTCTAGGAGAGCAATGTATAATTCAGCAAGGAAGCATTTCTGCCTGTCATAAATATCTAATTATTTGGACTGTGTTCAGTACATGACTTGAAAATGCTGCAAATATTTCTAAAATATACTTGATAAAGAAAAATGGTAACAGTCTAAGAAACAATGTGACTGCATGTTGAAGAACCACCTTATATAAAACTACAATGTGGAACACACCATTATAACTCAACTCTTGGCAGCATTTTAACAAAAAAAAAAAAAAAAAGACACCATTTTCTTATTCTTCAAATGACTCCAGATGATAAAGGCCAAACACAAATCTTTAATCTTGTCTGAAAGAGAGGCCCAGTCTCTGAACTTACAGAATTTGAACCATTATATCAATTCTATGGACACATAGCCAGGTATATAGATACTTTCCTAACAAAGGGTCCAAATGTGAACTCAAATGTGCAATTTATGCTCACATCTAAGAGCTAAATTTGGAAAGTTTAGTTTGAATATATTGACATACAGAGTTTTATTTTTCATATTTATATTGTGACATGATCCAATCAGGTCAAAAATACTTTTGAGTACGTTGAATTAGTTTTATTAACTCCTAAAAGATCAGCACAAGAAAAGACATAAATGGTCCTTCCAATACTGTGGAATATATTTGATGAACAGATTTATTATGTGATACAACCAAAATTATTATAAGTTACTGTGTATAAGATCACTTCCTTTATTCCCCATATTTTATATTGCAAAATTTAGGTATTTTTATAGTTCAACATTGCATAGTAATGCAATATAAGAGCTATTTTATCATCTTTGTCATTTATTTATTTTTCAAAAATGTACAGTACATATCCAAAGAACTATCCAGTATCTCTATTAGAATTCCCAATCGATGAAAAAGGATAGCTTTTACTACTACGACTACTATCTACTAATACTAATAATAATGATAATACTAACGAATGTCTCTTTTACAAAAGAACTGTACAGTTCCCTTTAGCTATATAATAATGTGTTTTGTTTTCTGTTTCAATCAAATCTTACATTACTTGAAAATTACAAATTACACTTCAAACAAGAAAACTAACATCTCTATTGATGTCTATTTAAATAAACCAAATATTTTGTGATTTATTAAAAATTTTATTAGAATAATGAAAACTAAAGAAATTAATTTTCTAAAGACATGAAGACCATGTGGAGTACACACTGGCTCAGTGAGATAGCATGGTTGGGCATAGGACATTCTGTAATTTGTTTGGTAATACCTGATGCATCAAAGGTCAGACAACTTAATGTGAGAAGCATGCACGACCATAAGAGCTTAAGATGGTGATCAACATTTCAAAGGGATTTCTGCTGACTCAAGAAAAGAAACTGTTGAATATTCATTCCAGAAACTAGAAACAACTAAAATAAATTTTAAAAAGCATGAAGAGGAATTAAATAATGACATATACATAGCAAAGTTGAAAAGAAAGTGACATGCTGAAAAATGAAACACAGTCAGTCAGATCACATGGATTTTGGAAAAGTTCTCATCAGTATATCAAAGAGAAGAAAGATTATCTGAGTTGAAAGATGAAATGCAGAAATTTGACAATTCCAACAAGGATGAAGAAAAATTAACAAGAAGGGGTACATGAGAGTTTCAAGATGCTTGAAGACTGACAGAAAGATCATATTTTAAGAATCATAAAAATAGAAGAAAAGCAAGAATTTTTTATTTTAAAAGCATATAAAATATTTTCAAACTCATAAGAGATAATTTCTGAAACTGGAGGCTAGATAGCCCAGAGAACTAGGGTTGCGCCAAAGAAAACATGCAAAAGAAAAACAACAAATGTTCATAAATCAGTGCCTTGCCAAGTTGTCTTCAGTGAAGCTTCCTCAAGCACCAGATGAGAGTGGATACAGAGATCTACAGCCAAACACTACAAGGACAGAGTCTAAATCGGATGTCTCCATTGCATTCTTCCCCTCAGAGTTCTGAGAATCTTGTGGAAGAGGGGGAGGAAATATTCTAAGAGTCAGTGGGGATGGAGAACAAATCATAATTCTCTCAATAAGCTAAATGAGGATCACATGGACTGATAGATACTAAAGCAACAAACATGAAGCTTGCCTAGATCTGCGGCATGTTCTCTGCATATATAATGGCTAACAGCTTTGTGCTCTTATGACACTTATGATGCTCTTATTAGAGTGGGAGCAGGCATGTATTTGACTCTTTTGCCTACTCTCGGGACTCTTTTCCTCCTATTAGTTTACTTTTCCCAGTCTCAATATAGGACTTTGCCTTGTCTTATTGCAACATGCTTTTTCTTGTTTGGCTGTTGTCTCTTGTAGGACTGCTCTTTTCTGAACAAGAAATGAAGTAAAGATAGATCTGTGGGGGTGAAGAGGCAGGGAGTTTCTGGGAGGAGTAGAGGGGCAGAGAAAGTGTGACTAAGATACATTATATGAGAGAAGAACCTATTTTCAATAAAAAGAGAAAAATATCAAAGAATATATTTTGAGTACATTTTCAAATATTAAAAGTATTTCAACTGTTATTTTTTAATTCTTGATAAATGTTTTTATAATCACTCAAAGATGAATATGTTGGTCATAAGTCATTTTGGCTATTTTAGTGAGACTTTACACTTTTGAAATAGAATTTATTTCTATATTTTCATGTGGGTGATCACAATGGATAAGATTATGAATAAGCTTTAGCGTTCTCATGTTGCTAATATTAGATATCATCTATTTTGTTTTTATTTTTTATTTTATGGATTTTGTAAAAATCATCATAGTTATATATGTACAAGAAATAACATGTTAGGATAAATAGAATATCAAATGCAAATGTTTTAAAACTAAATATAGTCACTAAAATAAATGTAAGATGGTGGGTATTAGTAATATGACTGGGAAGTTAAATTTATAGAATCATATTGCCTCTGTAACATTGTGGTTATCTATCACTATTTGAAATATTTATGTTATAATAAAGATAGCAATTATAAAGTCATTTATATGTCATAACATAGCATAAATAAAAATTATAGAAATTAAAAATAATTCACATTTTTAACTTATTTGAATCTTGAAATGAAAAGTCATAAACATAAAATAGCATAAACAATAATTTCTCATAAACAATACTAAAATAATACAAACAAAATTTTCACATTTTAAGTAATTATGTTGTTATATTGGTTGAAACACAAAACAATTTCTTTATTTAAAAAGGTCAGCTATATATTTTTTCCTATGAAACTTTCAAAATGGTAAACTGGAAAAAGTATTACTTACTTCCAAAATAGTTTTCGACATGAACACACTAAACACAGTAAAAATAATAATATGTAAAACTTCAATTCATTAAAATTATTTGTATTTGTTACTTTCATTGCCATTGACTTTCTTTGAAAAATATCTTTTTAAACAAATTAAAGGAAAACGGCAATATGAGTTACTTTCCCAGCAGGGTAATACATTTGTATGAAAATATTTCCTATTATTTTTGGTTTCTTGCTGATTTTCTTTAGTGAACAACTTAAAGTGCAACCACCTTAGAAGAAAAGACAAGCTGTAGGAATTAGTACAATATCACTGATTTCTGTTATGTTACATTCTACCAGAATTACAGCATGAATACAAAGGCTCTAAGTGTTATAACAAGTCTGAAATTCCCAATACAAAATAAAACTTCTTTTTTAGAATTAGCAATTTGTAAGGAAAATTTAAGATGAAGTTTCACCTACTACAGCTAAAATTATATATGCTACTAAAGAATAATCAGTTGCTATTAATATGTATAAATTGTAATATGAGAATATAATATATACCAATTAAACTCTTTGAATCAAAATGAGTGGCTTTGATTCTCCAAAAGGGCTTCACTATAGCTCAGGGAAGACAGAATACAGAATCAATATAAATTAACTCTCTTTTATAACTTACAAGTCTCTTACATATTATGCTTCATTTTGTGTTTTTATACTGAAATCCTCTGTGTATAAATGTGTAAGTCTATGAATCTATATGTGTTTTGTGCTTTTTCTTTGGTTCTTTTTTTCTGTTAATTTATTTGCTTTGTCCTATTGGTTTTATTTTATTATATTAATTTTTTATTAGATGCCTGTTTTCTAATGAGAAACAGCAAGAAAGGGGGGAAGTTCGGGTGGGTGAGGCAATCAAGTGGATTTAGGAGGAGTAGAATGAGGAGAACAACAATCAGAATATAATGTATGAAAACAAATCTATTTTCAATAATAAAGAAATGAATGAATAAACAAACAAACAAACAAACAAACAAACAAATAAATAAATAATTCCATGTGGGACATCTTCATCCCATGATTATTACATATTCTTCTAATGTGGATTTAAATTTATACACAGTGAAGTCAAATAAAGAAAACAGTCATTAATGTTCTTATGAAATTTGGAGAAACATTGCTTTGTCTAAGTAAGCATAGTAGCAAAGCAAGTCACAAGGTATTACTGTATAAATTATACATGCTTAAGTAGTATGGCATGAGTGCTATTTAATAGCAGCCTGGTATTTAAATTCATAAGAAGATAGTTTCATTTTTTTCTGGTCACTCATAATTAATTGATGTTTTTGTTCAAATTTGTGGGTTTTTTATTAATTAATTTACATATTTAGATCCTAATTACAATTCTCCACCCTCTTGACTTACAGTCCTTTTCTTTACCTCACCTTTTGCTATACACTCCTCTCTTTCTTTTCAGAAAAGGAGAGGACTCTCATGAATATCAACTACCCTTTCAAATTATGTTGCAGTAAGACTAGATATATTTTCCCCTATTGTGCCTAGACTAGGGAGTCCAGTAGGCAGAAAAGATCCCAAAGGCAGAAAACAGAATCAGAGATAGTCCCTGCTTCTGTTGTAAGGAGTCCCACATGAAGATCAAGTACACAACTATTCTATATGTGAAGAAGTTCTAGGTCCATCCTACAGATTCTCTCTGCTGGCAATTCAGTTTTGTGAGCTCTTATGGGTCCAGGTTAGTTGATTCTGTAGGTTTTCTTGTGGTGTCCTTGACCCCTCTGGCTCCTATAATTCTTCCTTCCCCTCTTCCACAGAATTACCCAAGATCCACCTTGTATTTGGTTTGGGTCTCTACATCTATTTCCATCAATTATTGGGTGAAGCCTCTCTAATTACAGTTATGCTAGGCTTCTATCTGTAAATATGGCAGATTTTATTAATAGTGTTAGGGGTAGGCTCCTTCTCATGGCATGGTCTCAAGCTGGACCAGTCATTGATTGGCCAATCCATCAATTTCTGCTCCATCTTTACCCCTATATATCTTGTAGGCAGGACAATTTGTAGGCCAAAGGTTTTGTGGCTGGGTTGGTGTCCCTATACTTCCATTGGAAGTCTAGCCTGGTTACTGGAGATGGCTGGTTCAGGTTCCATATCCCCCATTGCTCTGAATCTTATCTCGGGTCACCTTCATAGATTCCTGGGAGTTTCCATTGTTCACAGTTTCTATCTCGTCCGAGAGATGCCCCCCTCCCCTAATTCCAGTTATCTCTCCCACAATTCTCTCCCTCGACTCTCTCCTGACCTGATCCCTCCTGTTCCAATCCCACTGCCACCATATTCCAGTCCTCTTCCCCTCCCTGTTCACCCAAAATGGCTATTCTATTTCTCCTTCTCAGTGAGATTCACATGTATCCCCTTGAATAGTCATTGTTACTTATTGTAGCATGGTTATCCTTTACTTTATGACTAATATCAACTTATAAGTAAGTATTGTTTGTCTTTCTGGGTCTGAGTCACCTCACTCAGGATGATCATTTCTAGTTCCATCATTTGCCTGCAAATTTCATGATGTCATTGTTTTTAATAGATTAGTTATTCTCTACTGTGTAGATATACCACATTTTTAAAATTCATTTTTCAATTGAGATAAATCTAGGTTTCCAGTTTCAGGCTACTATGAATAAAGCTGCTATATATATAGTTGAGTGAGTGTCTAGGTGGTATGGTTGAGTGTGGAAGTAATGTATTTAAATTATTTACCATTATTTATATTAAAGTTACTTGGTCAGCAGTGTTAATACTCAACCTGCCATTATAAATAAACTCACAGACACCTGATGGATTTTAACAAGCCTTAATCTGGATTGTGTAATCTTGGCCCAACTAAGTTAGCTCTTAACGCTATTCCCCAAATATGAGCCCATATATACATACATTGCCTGTGCTGTTATCTCCATAATATGCTGATATTCTAGGCCATGTGGAGTGAGGTTCTTTTCTCAAACCTATGGTGTGTGTCTCCTTCTTCTTCCCATCTGGCTTCCTCTCCTCACGCTCCTCTCTGTCTGTCCCAGAGGCTTGCAAACTTTGTCCCATCTCCATTTCCTTCTGCTCAATCTCAAGCCTTGGCATTTTATTAAAGCCAATCAAAGACAGTGACTAGAAAGCAAGGTAACACACCATTACTTGATGTACAGCAAACAGGCCTCTGGGAGCAGGTTAATTAACATTTAGAATGCAAAACATTACCCCATCAATTCCCTCCTTTTGTCTAATAAAAAGACTACTTTTTTAACTCATATAATAAAAATAGTAAGAACAAATAAGAAACAATCAAGAAAACCATGTATAGAAGTTACATACATAATGTTTACGTATTTGTTTATTTATTATGTATACAGTATTCTGTCTGCAGGTGTCCCTGCAGGCCAGAAGAGGGCACCAGATTTTATTATGGATGGTTGTTAGCCACCATGTGGTTCCTGGGAATTGAACTCAGGACCTCTGAAAGAGCACAATGTTCTTAACTGCAGAGCCATCTCTCCAGCCCATGTTTAGCTATTTGTACCAGGCAATGTTGAAGAAAAAAATCATCTATTTTATTTTGGTGAGTCTAAATTTCTGAACTTAAATATCTTCTATCATATCCTATATTTATAAACCTAAAATTTTTACTGATTCAAACATATATTTCTAGATCTTAAATAATTTAAGCTCAATTAGAAATTTATATCTATTATGTCTTCAACCCCATCAAACACATAAGAAGGGCTGAAGTTATATTTGAGTGAGTAGGAAGTACAGGAAAGCGCTTTCAAAAAGAAAAATGACAGTTTGCTGCCTTGACAGTCCCAAATATCTTTTGATACCATTGGAGCATCATCTTTAGCCTTCTGGCCAAGCATATCTCACAAACTTTGCAACAGGAAATAAGAAGGATTTTCCCATTCTGTCTTTGCAGAATCAGGCCATCAACTTACCTGCTTCTAAACTCTGGTCCCCCTTGTACTGTATATAACCTGTTGATAGCAGGAGTGTTTCTGCCCAGTAGGAGTTATCTTGTGATAGAAATATTTTGACACTCATCATCTCATTCCAAGTCAAATGGGAACTATCAAGAGTTGACTGTCTCAAGTCAAATAATTCTTAAAATAATAAAAAACATATTTAAATTCCCATCTGAAGATTTTGAAGGCATCTTTTTGTTTATAAATCTATCATCTATCTATCTTTTTGTCATCTATCATCTGTCTATCTATCTATCATCTACCTATCTATCATGTTATATTTTGTTTGAACAGGAAAACCATATATTTTAACCAGTTACTATATGTTTAAAGTAGGAAGCATATTTTTGTGATGAATTAAGACTAGTGTTTGACATGACCAAGTGCTTGACTGGCCTGGCCAGCCATCAACTTGTATTACCCAGACTCCTAAATAGATTGCAATAGGAACTCATAAAAGGGTTGGAAGTAAATCTGTACTTTTAAAATGCATTGTATAGGCACAACACCTTATATAAGGGTTGAAATATACATATATGTATGTCAAAATATAAAATTCTATACCAATGCATCAAAAATTAACTTTATTTTTGTATCAATATAAAAAGTTCCAAACCAATGTATCAAAAATAACCTTATTTTGAGAACAATGTCTTATGTTTCAGAGCATATTCAATCATCTACCCTCATATCTTTTGATTGCTATATTATATGTCCATATACCCCTTATTCTCAAGTCTTCTCCCCCTATATAAGAGAGAAAGAAGGATAGAGAAAGGAAAAAGAAAGAGAGAAGTCCCTGAGTCTAACCTTCTATACCTTGCTTAAAAAGACCATTTAACAACTTGTAATCAATCTTTCTAAATGACGATAAAATCTACAACCCATCAAATGACCAAAGAATCATCCACCCCACCTTTTGAGAATGTAGTGTCACTCTTTTAAAATTGCTTCCTGCTGATTAGGGAAACAGAAAACCTGTTTGGGGTCCTAAATAAAATTGAAAATTAGATAAGTAAGTTAATAGTAACATTTATTGTCCATTCTCTAGGTACTCAGCAATTTCAATGTCTAAAGCAGTTTGTAATCTGAAGTTGAACTTTGTGTGGGAAAGTCCATCAGAACTTTACTGAAGTCCTGACTGGCACAGTCTGTGAGACTGGATCATCTGGACTACTTGTCTTATTTTCTTTGGTGTCTGGTCTTTTTTTTTTTTTCTTTCTAAAAATATATAATTTCTCACAAGTAGCATATATTTCTATAATTACAAAAATTCCTTGGATGTTCAGGATGCAGAAATCAATTTAGGACAATTTTCTGTTCTTTGAGAAGAAGAAAGATATTTTTTAAGTCTCCATTCATGCCATATGAAAGAATGGCATGTAATAATAATTCATGTGGCTTCTATGTAGTCAATAAAATTTTTCTTTACTATGTATTTATTTATTTATGTCTTAGCCAGTCTGAGCTGTTCCCACATAGTGGAATCAGAAAATATAAGTTACCTGTTTGTTCTTTTGTTTGTAGCCAACAACTGTAGGAGGTCTTTCCAGTCAAATATGATATTTATTAGTTTGGATGGAAGACTTTTTTTTTCTATAATTATTATTACATATATATGCCTATATATAATCATTTTTAAGTTGAAAATTCAGGATAAGACTGAATGGAGTTTAAGTATTCTCTTCTACAGGAGACATAAATTTATTAATTGATTGAGACAGGTTTTTGTCTGTGTAGTTTAAGCTGTTTGTAGATTAGTTAGCCTCAAACTCACAAGGGACCTATATATTTCTGTCTTTATCTCCCACATTTTTGGATCAAAGGCATAAATTTATATACATATTTTTTCTTTTTCTCCTTTCCTTGGAGATTTAATTTCTATGTAGATATATCTATCTTTATTGAGACAGGGTTTCTCTGTGTAGCCTGGGATGTCTTGACTTCTCTGTAGAGCTCTGTAGATTAGATTGACCTCAAACTCACTTGGAAACTGGTTTTTCCTTTTCTCCCAAGTTTTGGGATCAAGGTATGAATTTAATTGAATTACCTTTATTAAACAATAATATTAATTAAACTATTTTGTATTATTCTGAGCTCCAGTTCTTTGATGGGAGCCTGATTCTTGAGGAGATTTCTTTAGAGTAGTATGATATGTTATTTTATGTTAACTTTTGTTAACTCTTGGAAGTAGGAGGCATATACTCCTCCCCCAGCCTAACTCTGGGTCATAAACATTGAGTAACATATATCCTTTAGGGCAAAAAGACCTCTTGGCATCAGTTCTCCATGGGAGCCTCATACCTAAGGTCACTAGCTTGTCATCCTTTTCTCATTATATAAAGTTGAGATTAATGTGTATTCATTAGATCAGTAAGGACATCATTATTTATTACTAAGTAAAAACTTGCATAGTATCTTCAAGGAAAAAAAAAATGTGCCATTTTGAATTCTAGATTGTCCTTGCAGACAGCCTTATCTTATCAGCAGGGATCCCACTCTGACTTAAATGTTTAAACCAGGCTGGTATAGAATTTAAGAGATCTTCCTGTTTCTGCCTGAGGCCTGTGAACACTTGTCCCACCTTCTTCTCCCCCTGCTCAATCACAGGCCTTACATTTTATTAAAGCCAATCAGGAAAAATGATTAGAAAGCAAGGTAACACAACACTACTTGATGTATAGCAAGCAGGCCTCTGGGAGCAGGTTAATTAGCATTTAGAATGGATTATTACATCATCCCATCAGTGGAGCATCCTTTGGTTGTATGCCCTAGATGATATAAGTGAATCTTGAAGTAGATCTAATTCCAGTTTTCTGAGAAAGTGCCAGATTGATTTCCAAAGTGATTGTATAAGATTGTACTTCCAAAAGAAATAGAGGAGTGTTTCCCTTGCTGCACATACTCACCAGGATGAGATGTCACTTGAATGTTTGATCTTTATCCTTCTGATGGGTATAAGTCTGAATCTCAGAGTCACTTTGATTTGCATTTGGCTTTCAGCTAAGGAATTTGAACATTTCTTTAAGTGCTTCTTGATCATTAGAGATTCTTCTGTTGATGGTTCTTTTTATACATGTAGCCCATTTTTAAATTGGGTTATTAGGTTTGCTGATATCTTGTTTCTTGAATTTTATATATTTTGAATATCAGCCCTTTGTCAGGTGTGTGGTTGCTGAAGATGTTTCCCTATACTGTAGGTTGTTTCTTTGTTTTGTTTTGTTTTTGATGATGTCCTTTGCCTTACAGAAGCTTTTCAATTTCACAAGGTCCCATATATTAATTGTTGCTTTTAGTGCCTGAGCTATTTGTGTTCTGTTCAGAAAGTTGTCTACTGCTCTAATGCATTCAAGGCTATTCCCCACTTTCTCTTCTATCAAGTTTAGTATATATTGTTTTATGTTAAGGTCTTTGATTCAGTTAGACTTGAATTTTGTACAGGGTAATAGATTTGAATCTACTTACAGTCTTCTACTTGCAGACATCCAGTTAGATCATCAATGTTTGTTGCAGACACTTTCATTTTTTTCCATTGTATAGTTTTGACTTGTTTGTCAAAAATCAATTGTCCATAGGTGTTTGGATTTACTTCTGCATCTTCAATTGTATTCCTTTAATCAACCTGTCTGTTTTAATGTCAATAAATATGGTTTATATTAATATTGTTCTGAAATACAGCTTTAATCAGGGATGGTGATCTCTTCAGAAGTTCTTTATTGTACAGGATTGTTTTAGCTGTCTTGTTTTTGTTTTGTTTTGTTTTTCCATGTGAAATTGAGTGTTATTCCTTCAAGATCTATAGAGAATTATGTTGGAATTTTTATGGAAATTGCATTGAATCTCTATTTTGTTTTTGGTCAGATAGCCATTTTACTATGTTAATACTACAAATCAATGAGCTTGGGAGATCTTTCCATCTTCTACTTTCTTCTACTTCTTTCTTAAAAGACTGAAAGTTCTTGCCATATTGGTTTTTCCATTGCTTGATTAAAATTACACCAAGATAGTTTACATTATTTGAGAATATTTGAGAATATTTAAAGAATGTTGTTTCCCTAATTTCATCTTCAGCATTTTTATTGTTTGTATACAGGAGGGACACTGATTTTTGTTTTATTTAATTTTGTACCCAGTCACTATGCTGAAGGTGTTTATCAGCTGTAGGAGTCCTCTGGTAGAATTTCTGGGGTCACTTATGTATACTATTCTATCTTTTATAAATTGCAGTATTTTGACTTCTTCCTTTCCAGTTTGTATTCCCTTGATCTCCCTTAGTTATTTAATAAGTACTATATTTAATAAAAGTGTGGAGGAGAATATCCCTGATTTCAGTGGAATTGCTTTAAGTTTCTCTCCATTTAGCTTGATGTTGTTTCCCAGATTATTGTTTATTGTCTTTATTATGTTTAGTTGTGTGCCTCTTACACCTGATTTTTCCAAGACGTTTATCAAGAAAGGGTGTAAGATTTTATGAACGATTTTTTTCACCATGTAATGAGATGATCATCTAGGTTTTTATTTTCTTTCAGTTTGTTTATATTATGGACTAAATTGATAGATTTGCCTATGTTGAACCATATCCCTGGGATGAAGCCTACTTGATCATAGTGGATAGCACTGATCTTCTTGATGTGTTTTGGATTCAGTTTATAAACATTTTATTGAATATTTTTGCATCAATGTCCGTGAGGGAAATTGGTCCAAAATTTCTTTGTTGGGTCTTTTGTGGTTTAGGTATAAGGATGACTGCAACCTCATAGAATGAGTGTGACAATGTTTCTTCTCTTTCTATTTTGTGGAATAGTTTGTGGAGCATTGGTATTAAATTTTCTTTGAAAATGTGGCAGAATTTTGCACAAAAATCATCTGGATCTCTTTTTTTAGTGGGGGGAGGGGATTTAATGACTGCTTCTATTTCCTTAGGGCCATAGGTCTATTTATAATGTTTACCTGATCTTGGTTTAATTATGGTAAGTGGAATCTATCAAGAAAATCATCCATTTCATATATATTCTCCAATTTTGTGGAGTGCAGACTTTTGAAGTAAAAACTAATGATTCTTTGTTGTTACTTCCTATTTTTCATTTCTGATTTTTATTGATTTGGATAATGTCTCTCTGCCTTTTAATTAGTTTGGCTAAGTTTTTATATGTCTTGTTGGTTATCTCAAAGAACCTACTCTTTCTTTAATTAATTTGTATTACTCTTTCTATTTTATTGATTTGAGCCCAGTATGATTACTTCCTGCTATCTAATCCTCTTGGTTGTGTTGGCTTCTTTTTGTTCTAGAGCTATCAGGATTGTTATTATGTTGCTAATATGAGATCTCTCCAATTTCTTTACGAAGGCACATAGTGCTATGAACTTTCCTTTTAGCACTACTTTTGTTGTGGCCCATAAGTTTGTGTATATTGGGCGTTTATTTTTATTGAATTCTAGAAAGTATTTGACTTCTTTATTTCTTCCTTGACCCAGTGATCATTGAATAAAGAGTTGCTCAGTTCCCATGATTTGTATAATTGCTGTTGTTTCTATTGTTGAAGTCCAGCTTTAATTCATGATGGTCTGCTTAGGTAACAGGGGAGTATGTCAATTTTCTTTTATCTTGAGAGTTGCATTGTGACAACATATATGGTGAATTTTTGAGAAGGTTTCATCAGGTGCTAAGAAAAAGATACATACTCTTGTGTTTGGGTGAAATAGTCTGTAGATATCTGTTAAGTCAAATTGAGTCATAACGTCTGTTAGTTCCATTTTTTTTCTCTGTTAATTTTCTGTCTGGATGACCTGTCCGTTGTGGATTGTTGAAGTCTCCCACTATTAAGGAATTGTGTTTTATGTGTGATTTAAGCTTTAGTTATGCTTATTTTATATATGTGGGTGCCCATGCATTTGAGACATTACTCAGAATTGGGTTATCATCTTGGTGGATTTTTTCTTTTGATGAATATGAAGTATCCTTCTGTATTTCTCTTGATTAATTTTACTTAAAAGTCTATTTTATTAGATACTAGAAACTACCACAGCTTGCTTCTTTGGTCTGTGTGCTCGGAAATCCTTTTTCCAACCTTTTACCATAAGGTAATATCTATCTTTTGTGTTGAGGTATATTTCTTAAATAAAGCATAATAATGGATCTTGTTTATACATCCATTCTGTTAGCCTTTATCTTTTTATTAGGGAATAGAGAACACTGGTATTTAGAGAAATTAATAACCAATAACTGTTAATTCGTTTTACTTGTTTTTTTAATTTTTGTTTTGTTTGGTTTTGGCTGTTGTTGCCGTTATTGGTTGTGGTGATGGTGGTGTGTGTGTGTGTGTGTGTGTGTGTCTGTACTTGCCTTCTTTTGGTTTTACTGATACCAAATTTTATTTCCTGTGTTTTCCTGGGTGTATATTCTTTTTTGATTACTTGAGGTAATGGTCTGCCAATATTGTTTATCTACTCAAAAAATAACTTTTATATTTGTTGATTTATTGTGGATTTTGTTTCTATATTATTTATTTTTACTCCAGTTTTTATTATTTACTTCTGTCAACTTTATTTAAATTTATTTGTTCTTGATTTTGCAAGTTTTTGCATTGCACTATATGTCATTTATTTGTGTTCTTTCTTCTTTTTAAATGTAAGACCTGGAGCTATAAATTTCCCCTGTAGAACTGTTTTTAGTATGTTCCAAAGGTTTTATTGTGTTGTGCTTTCTTCTTTAATTACTTTCAGAAATTTTGTATTTATTTCTTGATTTTTTTCTTTGACCCACTCTTCATTCATTAAGAAGTTGTTTAATCTTCATGCACTTGTGTATGTGCTTGAGATTCTGTGACATCAAATTTATGTTTTATTGCATTGTTCTCTGACAGATATAAGGAGCAATTTCAATCTTTTTTCAATTTGTAAATATTTGACTTTTGTCCTAAAATGGGGTCTATTTTAGAAAATATTTTCGTGCTACTGAGGGGAATGTGCATTCTCTGTTGCTTGGGTCATTCTGTAGATATCTGTTAATTCCACTTGATGCACATCAGCTAATACTGCTATGTGTTTTATTTAGTTATTGTTGTTGTTGTTTTTGTTTCTTTGTTTTTTGATTGTTTTTTTGTTTTTGTTTTTGGCAGATGGCCTGTCTATTTGAGATTGAAAACAATGTATTATTTATAGGTTGATGTTGATCTATGTCCTTAAATCTAACAGGACATTTTCTTTTTCTTTTCTTTTCCTTTTTTTTTTTAAACATAATTATGCACGCCAGAATTTGGTGCATATATGTTTAGAATAGTCATGTCTTCTTGGTTAACTGTTCCAATGATTAGAGTGAAGATCTGTCCCTCCATATCTTTTCTGATTAATGTTAGTTTGAAGTCTATTGTGTCAGATTTTGGGAAAGCATATCCTTCTTGCTCCCTTGTCACATTCAATGGTAGGACTTTTGTTCATCTTTTTACCCTGAAGAGCTGTCTAGTTTTTAATATATTTTTCTTGTCAACAACAGACAGGCAGATTTTGTTTATTGATCTGGTCAGTCAGTTTGTAACTTTAGATTGGAGAATTGAGGCCATTGATAATTAAACTAATTGAAATGTGTGTATTAATTGAAGTCTTCCTGTTGTTGATTTTTTGGTGTTATTTTAGTGTTCTTAGTGGTGTATGTTGTTTAAATAATTATTGATTTGTGTTTCTTCCACAGCCCTCTTTAGTCTGAAATATTGCTTGTGATTTTTGTAGGTTTGGTTGGCTGATTATGATTTTTTTGGCTATTTAAGTCATAGGCATGTTTTCATTGTCCTTCAATAATGGCAGATAGTTTTGTAGGATTTATTATTCTAGACTGATGGTCATCGTTTTGGGGGATTTGGAATGCATTGCTCTATTATTTTCTAGTTGTCAAAGTTTCCAGTGATAAATGACCTGTTATTCTGATATGTTTCCATTTATATGTGAGTTGTGTTTTTTCTCTTGGAGTTTTCAACACCTTTCTTTATTCATCTATCATTTAACTATCACATGTCATGGGGAGGTCCTTTTCTATTTTTGTCTAGTTGATTTTACAGGTGCTTCCTGTATCTATATGAGTGTAACATTCCTTAGTTTTGAGACTTTTTTCTATTCTATTATTGAGGATCTGCCCAAAGAATTCATTGGTTTGGAATTCTCCCATCTATGCCTATAATTTGAAGATTTGTTTTGTTTTGTTTTTCATGATGTCCCTCATTTCCAATTTGTTCCTTTCCTGTATGTTTAAATATTTTTTGAAAGTCTTGACTTATTTATTTAGATCCTCTAATTTATCTTCATGCCCTGATAGTCTGTGATTTGCCTGAGCTACCAGAAAGATGTATAATATTTGGCTGAGTGGAGAGTTTGGATACACCACAGGAGAGATCTCTGCTACATTTTTATTTAAAAAAAGTTTTTTCCTATAAATAGTTATTAGAGTTTTACATAAACTCTATGTAGAAAGTCACTTTCACTTTAACTTGCTAGTTTGGTGGACTCAAGGAAAATGAAAATACTCTAAATTATAGATAATTTTCTACTATGAATAACAAAGTTTATGGATTTGAATCTCTTTTAATAGAGATCTTGTGATATGTTTCATCAGTTCAAGAGACTGTTGAATGCATTTACCTTTGTATTGATTTTATAAGTATTCTTATCATGATTATACTGATAGCATTCCACACTCAAACCCTGTGCTCTTTTATCACTTTTATATATTTGGATGTGGCTGCTTCTTCAGACATATCACTGACCACATCTCTACACTGCTCTAATGAGGAAAATAAATAAAACAATTTTTGATAATTAATTTTCATATATCCATTTAACAATTTACACAATGGTTAATTGTTTATCAAAGATTCAGATTTAATTTCCAGAAAAGTAATAAAATCAATTGTATATAATTATCTTATTTGCTATGTTTTATGGAAGTATTTTGCCATGTACTATCATATTATTTTTCACTGCCTTACAACTGTAAATTGCATGTTATTTATTTTGTATATTTTTGTGAGATGAGAAGAGTACCTATGTGCCATGGTGTGTATGTAGAAATCAGAGGACAAACTGAATAATTCAGTTGTCTCCTTCAAATATATGGACCCCGGGAATCAAACCTTGTTCCAGCTTGACATTGGACAAGAATATATCCTGAGTAATTTTATTGCACTCCAAATTATCCAGGCTCACACTTCATGTTTAATTTCTGTAGCTTGTATTAAGGTATTGGATTTTGTACTTCAAAGTGATTGATTAAAATAATTTCTCCTGAAGGGAAAGAAGGAAAATCTAGTTGCCAATATAAGCACACAGGCCTGTTTTAAAAAACAGATTTTATCAATTTGAAGGACTACAGACAAATAAGAAAGTAAAACTTGTTGACAATCTTAAAATTAAGACAATATCTAAGACATTCCAGATTCTCCATAAAGCAGAAAAACATTTCAACCTCTGGCATGAGTGTTCCCAAAGATGATAACTAAACCTGGATACAGAATAATAGGTGTTTTTGGAATTAGATTTTCCTTCTTTACCATGGTTTGTATTAATTATTGTTGAGGGAGTTAATCGTGCATATATATGAGGCTTTTGTTAAGTCATTCTTCAAAATCCATTGCCTTGTGGTACAATCTCAGCACTAGCTTTCCAGTGTACTTGGGTTGTTTGGCTACTCTACAGTGAGTAGGCTGCACTCTAGGTCTATCTCAGCACCTACTGTCTCTCATCCCTCTCATGTATTGTATTTATTGTATGTCTGTGATATTTGTGGCCGAGCTAATGTACCACTATTTCCTCAAGAATTTACTCCTGGCTTCCACATGAGATTTGGGTTTGCTATTTGATCACTCATTTCTCTTTATCGGCGGTTCATATAAATCGGAAAATATTTATTATTTTAACAGTTCTTTGCACCTTCACTTGGAATGCTACTATGTCCTCCAAGGTGAGGAAGAATCCTGATAAAAAGCTCATCTTTACATCAGTCTACAAGAGAAATATCTGAAAGTAGATGTAATAAATAAATAAATAGATAGATAGATAAATAAATAAATAAATAAAACTGTTTTAAGAACAAGGTTTGTATTAGAGCTCTAGGACAAGTAATATACTCCAGAAAAGTAGACTGTCATTACAACAGCTATGTTACCTTGCAGAAGAAATGTTGCAGGCTTATAGAAATTTACTCCCACTTTTCTTCAGTAAACAGATTCTTGCTGGAATCCCTTGGTTATGTAGTAAAGTTTTTCTTAGGCAAGATGGTGCCAGGTTTTACAGGTTAGAATTGCTTCAATGAAAGAAACACTATGTAAACAACCTATTTTCCTTTAAATTACCTTTTTAAAATGACATCACCTTCTATACCCACATTTAAAGTTATAATATTACTAATTCTTGAGAGTAATGAATCATCCTTGTCTTTCAGTCAAAATACGTGTGTTGAGGGAAGGTCTAATATCATTGCTTCTGAAAGGTTGAATCAAATACTGAGATCTGGGACACAGAAGGAGACAGACATCTTTAGAACACTGGAAGGTAATCTCAGGCACATGGAGGTTTGGCATTAGGTGATCCAGGTTAACTTAGAGTAGTTAATTGAGAGTCTGCCCAGCTAAGGGCTAAGCATTAAAACATTAAAAGATCTTGATGTATTAAATTATTGGGGAAAAGACTGTGGTGGCTTATAGGCCCTGGGCTGTTGAACTTCCAGACTCCCAGACTCCCCTTGAGCCCAGGAGAAGCTCCTGCCAAGCTGCTGGTAATTCTACTGGCCTAATATAACAACTTATATTAATTAACAGAGTTTAGGTTACAGGTGGTGTAGGCCACCCTTTGTCCCAGGGCGCTGTCTCCAGGATAAGTTAGGCAACTGGTTAAGACATACAGGCCAGGCTGCTCTCTCCTCTCCCAAGCTGCCAGCTACTCCACCAGCCTAATTTTACAGTTTATATTTACTAACACCTACAATAATTAATTAATTTGCAGTTTCAGGTGGCACTCAATGTGGTAAGGCATTATGGGTAATTCTATTTTCAAAACTATAGAGAAAACTGCAGATTTTGAAACTATGATGCCAGTTGTTAATAATATGGCAATGTTTACTACTGACCTCTATACTGTTTTTCGATCAGACCAGATATTTTATGCTGTTTACTTTTTTCTTTTATTAGTTTTTCATAAGAAAAATATCTGTTACACAATAAAAAGTATGGAAATGCAGATTGAGATGCTTAAGAAAATTCTGATCAGACAGGTGACTGGAAATGAAAAAAATGCCAATTCTTTTCTAGCTAGGTCTCCACAGCCACCACGTGTACCAATAGAATCAGTAGAAAACCAGATAGGTAATGGTGCTAATGTGGAACCAAGTGTGCCCCCAGAGGAGCTGTGTGGTACTACACAATCACCATCAGCTTTTCCAGTTATGTTTCAAATTAGGCCTGATAATAATGATATCCAAAAGACATTTTGGATTTAAAGAGATTTAAGGAGTCCATTGTCTCTTATGGAATGCATTCATCATTCATTCAAAAAATGTTAAATAATTGGGCTATACAAAATAAAATCATTCCCCAAGATTGGAAGGGACTGATATCAGCTGTGCTAGAAGGTAGCCAGCAATTACAATGGTTATCATGATGGAGATATAAAGCCACAAAATTAGAGCGACAAAATATGGCAAGGTGAATAAATGTCACAACCCACCAAATACTAGGTTAGGTACTTTATGCTGACATACAGTTACAGACTCAATTTGAAGATGTTGTGATAGAACAATGTCATGTTACAGTTCTGAGAGCCTGTGATATGGTTGCTGAGGCTGGGAAAAGGTTTACTTCATTTATTAAGATAAGAAAAGGTACTCAGGAAACATTCTCAGACTTTTTGGGGAGACTGACTTCAGCTGTGGAGAGAGATGTAGATAACCCTGATTCCAGACAGGATTTGATAAATGCCTTGGCATATGAGAATGCAAATGCTGAATGTCAAAAGGCAATCAGACCATTGAAAGCTCAAGGAGCCCCAGTAGATAAATGGATAAGAGAAACAACTGGTATTGGTTTTCAGGAGCATAAGACTAATGTCATAGCACAAGCCATTGCTTAGGGTCTTAATGAGTCCTTTAAAAAAAAATGGTGAACTTTTGGAATCATTTCCAAAGATATCGTGAGGCTTAAACCTCCAGAACTCAAAATGATAGGTGCTTGGACGATGCAGAATATGGTCATAAAAGGGAAAAAAATGGCTTTTAATAGCAATAGAAGTCTAAGATCTCCAGGATTTTGTACTCATTGTGGAAGAGGTAATCACTGGTCCTGGGATTGTAGAGGTGAAATGGATGTCAGAGGTAACCCCTTGCAGGGAAATGAGGGGAGGAGCTTACCAGTTCAGGCCCCCCAAAACAATGTGAACCTTCGTCCATCATCCAACCAGAAGGAAACAAACAGGCTGGAAGAACAAAATTAACTATTGTTGATCTTTTACAGGCTACTGAAAGTACTGTAGCTTTAGATTTGACCACAGATAAATCTAAAACTTTATCCAAAATAGATGAATGTTATATGTTAATCACTGGTGTTTATGGTCCCCTAACTTCAGGGACAATGGGAATAATATTTGGAAAAATAGATTAACTTGTCAAGGATTCTTTATTCATCCACGTATTATAGATGGAGACTTCAAGGAAGAAAGTAAAATTATGGCATCCATATGGAAAGAGATGACAATTAATGCAGGGGACAAAATTGCCCAACTGTTGTTGTTTCCTTACACCAAGGGCAAGCTTGTTCCAATAGACAGAACAGGACCAGTTGAAAATACTGAAAAATGTGTGTGTTTGCAAACAATGTTGAGTGATAAGAGACAAAAATTAAAAATACAAATGAATGGTATTGAAATAGAAGGATTGTTTGACACAGGAGCAGACGTCACTGTCCTTTCATGGGAGTCTTGGATTCCAAACTGGCCACATAAAAAGGTTCCTGGACATTTTATAGGAATTGGTAAATTATCACATGTAAAACAAAGTCTATTATGGCTTAACTGTGTGGGACCAGAAGGGCAAACAGGGAAGTTGAGACATTATATGGCTGATGTATCCATAAATTTATGGGGAAGGGATTTCTTACAACAATGGGGTACTCAAATTAATATTCCTGCAATGCCAGAAATAACAAATGATAAAATGATGGATGCTTTTGAAGAAAGTATTGATATGAGTACTCAACAACAATTGCAAGCAATGTCTAGTGTCCAAACACAGGAAATCCCAGACATTGAGATTATAGATACTTTTGAGGAAGGTATTGATATGAGTACTCAGCAACAACTGAAAGCTATGTCTCGTGTTCAAACACAGGACACCCCAGATATTGAGTTTCCAAATTTATACTAGGAGGCCACTGCTGAAATTCCATAAGCCCTACCCTTGAAATTAATGTCAAATAAACCAGTATGGCAAGAGCAGTAGGCCATAACAAAGGAAAAATTGGAGGCTCTTGAACAATTGGTAAAAGAACAGCTGGAGGCTCGTCATATAGAAGAGTCCACCAGCCCATGGAATTCTCTTGTGTTTGTGATAAAAAGAAATTGGGTAAATGGAGAATGGTAACAGATTTAAGTGCTGTGAAAAGAGTAATTCAATCAATGGATCCTTTGAAGCCTAGTATACCTTTACCTTCCCTATTACCAAAGTCATGGCCTTTAATAGTAATTTATTTAAAAGAGTGCTTTCTCTAAATTCCATTGCATAAGAATGATAGGGAAAGGGGTGCTTTCTCTGTACCTACTCTTAATAACAGTAGACCAACCAATCAAGAGATATCATTGGAATGTACTTCCACAGGGTATGCTGAATAGTACAACACTGTGTCAATATGTTGTACAAAAACCATTATAAATAATGTGTAACCAATTTCCTCAATCTATTATCTATCATTATATGGATGATATTTTGTTTGCTGATTCTGATGAAGTTATTTTATAGAACTTATTTAAGGAAATGCAAAAAATTCTACCACTACGGGGTTTTAAAATTGCTCCTGCAAAAAATACAAAAAGGAAATTCAATCAATGATTTGGGTTATAACATAAGTCAACAGCGAATAAGATCTCAAAGGTATAGATCTGCAGAGACTAATTGAAAATTCTTAATGATTTTCAAAATTTAATGGGAGATATAAATTGGCTAAGGCTCACCCTTGATTTAAGTACTTATGAGTTAAGTAATTTGTTTCAAACATTACAAGGGGGTTCAAATATAAACAGTCCAAGATTTTTAACAGCTGAGGCAGAAAAGGAATTAAAGTTGGTAGAAAAAGATTGCAAGATGCATAAATAGATTGAATTGATCCTCAGCTTGATTGTATTTTGGTCATTTTACCATCAACGCATTCTCTTACAGGACTCATTTTGCAACAGGAAGATAGTATTATGGAATGGATTTCCTTACCACATAAACAAAGTAAAAAATTAAAGATATGCATAGAAAAGATATCTGAATTAATTGTAAAAGGTAGAATAAGACTATGTCAATTATCAGGAATGGACCGGGCCGAAATAGTAGTACCTCTTACTAATGCTGAGATTATGTCATTGTGGGTAATCAATGAAGATTGGCAAACAGCTTGCAGTAATTATTTGGGAGAAATTAATAACAAATTTCCAAAAAGCAAATGTATGCAATTTATAATAAGAACTAATTGGAATCTTCCTTATATTGTAAAGAGAACACCAATTCCTGATTCACCAACTTTCTATACTGATGCTAACAAGATGGGAATGTCAGGTTATAAGACACACAAAATCAGCAAGGTAATCAAAAGTCCATATACCTCAGTTCAAAAAGCAGAATTGTATGCAATCCTTATAGTGTTATTACATTTTCCTAAGTCTCTTAACATGATTATTGATTCTCTATACGCAGAAAGAGTTGTGTTGCATATAGAAACTGCTGAATTTATTCCCAATAAAACAGAATTACCTTCTTTATTTATACAATTGCAACAGGTCATCAGAAGTAGAAATAACCCATTATATATAACCTATATTCAATCTCATACAGGTTTGTCAGGTCTACTGGCACAAGGAAATGAGGAGATTGACCAATTACTCATAGGAAATGTGTTGGAAGCCTCAAAATTTCATCAGAAACATCATGTTAACAGTTCAGGTTTATAGAAAAAATTCTCTATTACCTGGCTACAAGCCAGGGAAGTAATTTAAAAATGTCCTACATGTTCTCTGTATATCCAAACTTCATTACTTACTGGTAGTAACCCTAGAGGTACCAAAAAGAATGAAATTTGGCAAATGTATATTTTTCATTTTGTAGAATTTGAAAAACAAAGGTATGTACATCATACCATTGATACTTACTCAGGGTTTAAATGGGCAACTGCTTTAAATTCTGAAAAATCTGATTGTGTTATTGCACATTTATTAGAAATAATGGCATTTATGGATGACCCTGCATAAATTAAGACTCATAATGCTCCTGCATATGTATCTAATAAAATGAAGCAATTCTTTGCATATTATAAAATAAAGCAAGTTACTGGCATACCACACAATACTACAGGACAAGCAATTGTAGAAAGAGCTAATCGTACCTTAAAAGAGATGCTTTTTAAACAAAACAGGGAATTAAAGATTCCTAAGGATAGATTACACAATGTTTGCTAACGTTGAATTTCCTAAATGTTAGTGAAAAGGGTACCACTGAATCTGAGAAACATTGGGTTATATAAAAAAAAAAACCTGAGGAATTAAGTCAACCAATATATTATAAGAATATTTTAACTTTAGAGTGGAAACCTGCAATGGTTTTAAGATGGGGATATGGTTATGCCTTTGTGTCTATAGGGAATGAAAAAATGTGGTTACCAAAAAAACTTATAAAGATTATATCTAACCAGGGAGAACCTCCTATTAGCTGAAACATGAATGTCTTCACATGGTAAGAGTATTTTATTAATCGTATGGTGTTCATGATATTCCAATCTTTTATCCAGAATTGGTAGAGTTTATACCTTAAAATGGATTTACAAAGTTGTTCTATGTCTTTCACTTGCTCAAATTTAGAGCAAAAATTTATTTTCAGAGCCAAGGACTGAATGACAATAACAAGACAAGTAGGCCAGAAGATTCAACCTAACATACTGCTTCAATCACTGTTTTCTTAAAAACTTTGCATACAAACCATTTTTAAAAGCACTAGTCCAAAAATGTTCAATCCTAGAGAGACTGGACAACAAAAGCAATAGGTAACTTTCCTGGGAATTGGCCAATATCTCATTTTTTTAAAGGTACCAAAAATATTTACAATCTATTCCCAAAAGATGGGATGGAAGTTTTTTGTTGTGTGTTATGTTATGTGTTGTGATTGCTTGTTGTCAGCTAGGATGAATGGATATATGATATGTATTGTGAAAAATAATAATTGGATTAAGGGATTTTCTTCTTTCCCTCACTCTATTCTTTGTCTCTTTTATTATTAAATACTTAAGATTATTTTGTTTTATTAATAGATATGGATAGATATTTAAGATTGTTTTGCTATAATATATTGATAGAAACTTAAGATTATTATGTTTTATATACACTTAAAGATAAAATTTAGTCTCAAATTTTCAAGATTTCTTTTGAAAAATAAAAAATTGTTTTTCTTCTATTGCCAAAAATAATTTGCCCTAGGTAAGATATTACATGCCATCTTTTTATGGCATGAATGGAGACTTACAAATATCTTTCTTCTGCCCAAAGAACAGAAAATATTCTTTAATTGATTTGCGCATCCTGGACATCCAAGGCATTTTGGTAATTGCAAAACTATATGTTACTTGTGAGAAATTATATATTTTCAGAACAACGGGATCAGAGTCCAAAGAAGACAAGACAAGTAACCCAAATGATCCAGTCTCCTAGACTGCCTCAATAGTTGTTTCCTCAAAAATCTGCATCCAGAACAACTTCAAACAGATTGCTGAGATGGCCCATCTTCACAGACTATTCCAGCCAGGACTTCAATAAAGCCCTGAACTTTCCTACCAAAGTCCAGCCTCAAACTACAAATTGCTCAGGACATTCAAATTGCTGAGTACATAGAGACTAGACAACAAATGTTACAATTTACTTGCTTAACCATTTTTTCCATTTTATTTGGGCACCTAAAAAGGCTTTCTGCATCTCAATTCAGCAGGAAGCAGTTTTAAAAGAGCGATGTCCCATTCCCAAAAAGTGGGGTGGGTGATTTTTTGGTTATTTGATGGGTTATAGATGTTGTTTAGCAGGAATGGTTACAAATTGTTATATGGTCTTATTAAGCAAGGTGTGGGAGGTTAGGCTCAGGGATTTCCTTCTCTTTCTTTATCCTTCTTTCTCTCTTATAAGGAGGAAAAGACTTGAAAAGAAAAAAGAGGGGGAACATGGATATATAATATAGAATTGATACAATTAAAGAAAAGATTATTGAATCTTCTCCTATAGATATTTGTTATTAACACAAAGTTGAGGTTATACACATATGAGAATGATAGGGAAAAGATAGATTATTGAATCTACTCCTATAGATTTTGTATATTGACACAAAATTAAGGGTATATTTTGATTAGGTATTGTACCTATGTAATTCTTAAAATTGCAATGTGAAGTTCTAATCCTATTACAAACTGTTTAGGATAATTAAGAAATGCAAGTTGATAGTCATTCAAACTTGTGATTTTATTAAGATAATTAAGTTAGTTAATCTCAGAGGTTCTAAGTTAATCAGATATTAAGTTGTTGGAGACAAGCAACATTTGTTTGCTCAATGGATATGGATAGATGGTCTTCAAAACCTCAAGAGATCTGTAGAATATGGCATTTAAAGATATTTTATTATTTTAAAAATTCTTTGACATGAGACTGTCAGCTCCTGACAGTTCCCATTGGATTTAGAAGGAAACGATGAGCATCAAAAAATCTCAATCAGGAGATAATTCCTACTGGGCAGAAATGCCCGTGCTCTCTCAACAGACTATATACAGCCCAAAGATGGACCAAAGCATCAATGCAGGTAAATCGATGGCCTGCTTCTGCAAAGACAGAATGGGCAAATCTTATTTCCTGCTCCAAAACTAAGTCTGTGAGATATGCTTGACCAGAAGCCTGAAAATGATGCTGCAATATTATAGAAACTGGAGACTGTCTAGGCAGTCAGTTGTCTGTCATTTCATAGTTTTGGAAGTTGCTTGCTCTGTACTTCCTATCTATTCAGATATATTTTTCCTTCTCAGGTTTCTGATGTGATTTAAGACTACATAGTTATTGCCTCATAGTAAGGTTTAAGCCATCTAGAAATTGAAAAGATGTTTTAAGGTTAAGATCATTTGTTCTATAATGTAAGTTAGGATGGAACTTGAATTAGGTATAGATCCTTAAACTTATCAAAAGCCATATGTAATAGAATACATTTTCTAGTTGACTAGTCAAATACATATGGACTAGACATTGAGAATGTATGTCACACCTTTTAGTTTTCAAAATTGTTTTATTGTATTTATTGTTAATGTTACTGTATTGTGTTTATTGTATTTATTATTAAGAAAAGGAGCCTTTTGTTAGACTTAAAGGGGGAGATGTTGAGGGAAGATCTAATATAATTGCTTCTGATAGGTTGAATTCAAAGCTGAGATCTGGTTACTGCCCCTTCTGAAGCATTCTCTTGATTGGTTAATAAAAGTCACTTATGGCCAATTACCTGGGCAGAAAAAGTATAGGAAGGAGGAACTTCATGAGATTAGACAAGAACCCTGAGTACACACAGAGAATCTCTCTCTTTCCTCTGGGACACAGAAGGAGACAGATGTCTTAAGAATGTTGGAAGGTAATCACAGGCACATGGTGGTTTGTGATTAGGTGATCCGGGTTAACTTAGAGTAGCTAATTGAGATTCTGCCCATCTAAGGGCTAAGTGTTAAAACATTAAAAGGTCTTGGTGTATTTAATTATTGGGGAAAAGACTGTGACAGCTTATAGGCCCTCAGTCCAAGCAGTCCCAGGGTCTTGGACTTCTGGACTCCTAGACTCCCCTTGAGCCCAAGCAAAGCTCCTGAAAAGCTGATGGTAATTCTACTGGCCTAATATAACAACTTATATTAATTAACAGAGTTTAGGGTACAAGTGGTGTAGGCCACCCTTGGTCCAGGGCTCTTTCTCCAGGATAAGTTAGGCAATGGTTTAAGACATGTGGACCAGGCCACCCGCTCCACTGCCAAGCTGCTGGCTACTCTGCCAGCCTAATATTACAGTTATATTTACTAATAACAATAATTAATTAAACAGCACATAATCAAGGTGAGCTCTTGAGGACCTATGTATATATAAGTCCCCTTTTTTGATGTTTTTGTGAATGATTTTTGAGCATCTGATGAGCTCGCTCCACAATGAGAATAGTCTGATCAGCTTTAGCTTTATAAGGGCAAATAGCAGTCCTGAAGCCAGAATTAGCATTTTCATAAGCAAGCTGTTTGACAAAAGGAATTCTAACCTCAGGGTCTCCAAAGATCCTCCCCACTGCCTTCAAAAGCTGGTCCACAAATTCCTGGAAAGGTTCATCTATGCCTTATTTAATACTAGATAGTCTGGTACTCAAATGCCCCTTCCCGGGCAGCCTCAGCCAGGGAATCCTAGCTGCAGCTGCTATTTGAGCATAAACATTAAGCTGGTAATTGGTGTGATTGTTATTTCCCTCAAATTGGCCTTTACCTGCCAACATATCCAAATTTCATGCTCCATTGCCTGCTTGCTCAATAAGTAGGGCAGTTCTCTTCGCATTCTCTCTGTTAACCATAGTAGATAATCTCCCCAAGACAAGGAAGTCTTAGTTATGGTTCCAATCTGAGGGGGTCAAATATGACTCTGTGAGACACTCAAACAGTGTCGTGGTAAAAGGAGCAGTGGGTCCATACTGAGAAACTGCAAGTTTAAGCTCTTTAAGAATCTTAAACTCAACTTGATTGTACTGTCCATACCTGTTCCCTTGTTGATCCAATATTTCTACCACAGGAACGGCATAACCAGAAGCATCTTCTCCCCTTCTTTTTTTTTTGAACTGATGAACAGCCCTTTCTAACAGAGACAAAGTAGGCTTCGCTATGTCTTTTTTGAATACTCCAGCTGAATACGGAGGGGGCTTGGTACTAGCACCTCAAAGAGGCCAATCAGAGTTATGATACCTGGCAGCCTCCTCCTCTAAATCAATCTCCTCATCAGGGCTCAATTCCTCATCTTTGCATACAGACATAATCCCTACTAGCTCTAATCAAAGGCTTCTATAAGGATTAAGAGAGTCAGATGCCTCAAGTAGTGTCGAAGGGTCGGCTGAATCTGATTGCCCCTCTGACTTTCATTCTTCTTTCACAGATTGTAGACATTCATAGACCTCGCTCAGTCTTTCCTGAGCATCTTCTTTATGAGACCCTCTGATAGCAGCATTAATAATATGCCCACAAAGAGAGCATAATTTCCTCTACCGATTTTTTTTTTTCTTTTAAAACTTCTCCTACCCTTTTCCAATGCCTCCTACTCAATATCTCGTTTTCGGGAAGCCAAGGGCAGTGGATTTCTATAACATCTAAAAATTCTTCCAAGGTTTTCTTTTTAAAGCCTGTGTTTGAATCAAGCCCTTCAAAGACTTCAAAAGGGCTCCTCTACTATTGCTTTGTCCCATCATGCACTGTTCAGGCACTCACCATTCTCTCCAGTGGGCAACCAGAGAAACACTTCCACTTTGCCCCAAATCACAGTGTTCCTCAGCATGTCCCCCAATACCAGGTCCTGGGTTTCTCGGCCTCATCTGTCATCGTCTGTGACTATTGACTGACAGGGGCTTGGGAATTGGAGAGACAAAGAACAGAGAAGGACACCAAGTCAAGTCACATCTGATCAAGGTAGCAAACTTTACTAAAGATCCAACTGCTTATATAGGGTGAGAACAAGTAGGCGGGGCAGAATCACACATTCACCTCATTACAGAATCAGACAACAGGTAGGAGTGGCAGAATCACACCTTCACTTCATTACAGAATCAGGAAGACACAGTAAGTACCAGCTGCATGGAAAGTCCCACCCAGGTAAAAGACCAAACTGCATCACTCAATTGGAGGTTAAGTGCTTAACAACAAATAAATTAATAATGGCTACTCTGTAAAGGGCTGCATCATGTAGGGTTTCCTGAGCCCTGAGGGTAGGTATTTGATGCAGATTTCCCATTTTGTGCTGATAATGAACAAAACCTCAGAAACTGTCAGCAAGCCTCCAGTGAAATGTTTTATTATATGAGTGTTACTTTGATGTATCTTCACAGCAATAGAACAGTGACTAAGACAGACCATGTCAAGTTTTTCCTCTTCCTTGACCATTATCATCATGCCAAGAATTATGGTGGGGAGTAGAGAGCACTCATGGTACTTGAGCAATAGCTGAGAGCTACAACCTCCTCCACAGGCCAAGAGAGAAAGAAAAGGACTAGAGATGATATGGACTTTAATACCTCAAAGCCCACCTCCAGTGACAAGCTTTCTCTAACAAGCTCATATCTCTTGATGCTTCTAATCCTATCAAATAATTCCACCCCCTGGTGACTGAGAATTCAATAATATGGGTCATTCTTATTCAAAAAATCACAGAGTCCCATGCTTAGACAAAGAACAATCAGCAAGTAATGACTCCCTAGAGAAGAATAACAGGAAGGAGCCTCTCTATTGGTTTCCAGTGCATAGTTATCCACGAGACCACATATACACAAACAACAAAAACAGACTTAACAGGTTTATTATATGTATTTTTCTTTATTTATCCACTTTACAGTCAGAACATAGCCACCTTTCCCCTCTCCTCCCAGTCCCACCCTCACACCCCCAGAGCTAGTTTTCTAAACTTTTCCTGGGGAGATAAAAAACATATGTCTACTAATATCAGATAGGAAGCCTATGAAAAACCCATGTACAGACACCACCAATGTCCAACTTGGTGAATTAGTGAGTTTTTCTTGATTTCATCATAGGGATATTGCTGAAGGGATACTTATAGGAGCAGGAATGACTCAAAGACAGATGCATAACCAAAGCTGACCCAGCATAGGCAATAAGTTACAAACCTCTGAAACATGAAACATGGACCACACTGCAGGCAGCTAGGTCATCAGGGCATTTCTAAGTGACTCTGATCTAAAGTTCTTCCAGATAGCTCACAGCTGGTTTCTGCTTCTCAAGAAAAGTGACCTGGTCAAGCAGTCTTCTTTGAAACTTGGCATGTTTGCTTTGGAAGTTAGACGGTCAGTGAATCTGTTAAGTTTCTGGAACTTACTGAAGCTATTTGATGTTTTTTTTTATTTTATTTTAAATCTTCTTCCTTACGGAGCTTCTCTTCAGGATGAAATATATACATCTCAGAGGAAATTGTAACAGAACAGTGCTCCATTTTTGGTTTAATGTGCATATTAATTATAGAACCACAGAGTTACACAGTATTGGAGAGAGAAACTAGATGAATTCTGAGCTGAGAATTTCCACCAATAAAATCTTATATGAATGGAATCAAGTGTTAAAGTAGAACACCAGTGCATATTTGGGACAATAACAACCATCATTAATGTAGTAGTCAAAGCAATATTCACATTTTAAACAAATTTTAGGAGAATATGAATATTTTTCTCAATGATATATGATATGCCTTGGAAACATTTTAACATCCATAATCACACAATAAACTAGATACAGAAAAAAAGTTCATCAAATAAACAGTAGTAACAAAACTGTAACTAAACATCAAGTCTAATGATGAAAAGTTTAATGATTTACTAATGGGTTTAGAGAAACGGAAAGAAATTTTCTCCTGCGATTCTTATCTAGCATCATTTCAGAAATTCCCATGTAAAAAAAATGGGACAGAAGAAAGGGCATGTCTCCACACACAAGCAGAACTTCAATAACTATGGATCATCAGCATATAAACTGCCAAAGTAGTTGCAACATAACTTCTGGATGAATTGCTATAGTCAAGAAAATTATGATAGAAATATAATTTGACAAAATTAATTGTCCACTTATATATTCAAAATAAACCCATATACCTACAATACAATCCCTATATAACAGGGTATATAAAAGAAGTAGGAGTAGAAAGATTGTAAGAACCAGAAAATAAAAACATTTGTTGTGAATTAGTGTCTTTTATATATCAACAGGAAGCTGCACCCATGAAATTTGACTGATATGGCTTCTTCAACTAGCCCTAAACAATGACACCACCAGTTGATATGTTAATGAATGAAAAGGTTTTCCTGGGGAGACACAACCCACGTATTTATTTAACCCAGGTAGAGATCCCAGGACATACGAATTTTGTAAACCATTGAGTTTTATTGTGGTTATTTTCAGGCATATTGGTGAAGGATTGCTTAGTAGAGCAAATATGACTCAAAACCATCTCCATCACCAGCATGAATGACATCTCACGAAAGCTGGGAACCTGTAGCTCACTGCACAGCCTGCAGGCAGCCCAACAGGTTGGAGAGTGTGCTTTCCATGAAGCCCAGTCAGTTTATCTGCTTTCCTTTCAGATTGCTTGTCTTGTCTTTGTTCTTTCCAGCTGCTTGGCTGATCTCTGCTTCTTCCTGATGGAGAGTTTATCTTGGTGTTCTTTTTGCAGCTTGTCCTGTCTTAGAGTGAATATCAGATGTCTTCATAAATTTGATATACTTGTAAGATTGGAGAGGCCTAGTGAAATCTGATCAGTTTTACAGACATTCTGATGCTATTTTGAGTTGTTTTCTTCCTGTCTTACTGGAGCTTCACCTAGCATGTAGTATTTTACTTTGCCCATAGAGCATCTTATATTTTCACTTCTTTATAAACATCACTAAATAACCTGTCATTTCAATTTTCCTTGACATCCTGTGTTTTAATAAGTTTCCTTTGAGAATGTAACGTTTTAACCTTGGACAAAACCACTCTCCATTGCATATTAATATGGATACAGGAAATTTCATGAAGTCTTACTCCTGAATGAAGAGCTACAAGCAAATAAGGACTGTTGAGAGAGGTAGAATCAGTCTTCTCCAGGGATGAGTCACCCAAGTGGCTATCCAAAACAAAGTGGTCAGTACTAAAAACCATACCCAAATGAATAACACTAAATGGACTAAACAGTTTCTATTTGTTTGTTTATATCTTTGTATACATGTAACAGTAATAATTAAATGAGCAAGAAATCATGGAGAGGATGTATTTAAACGTAATACTTTCCTTTACAATAAGTCATAGTGAAATAATTTTTAAGCAATGATACACAAATTATTATTGGAAGCCATGAATAAATTGAATTGAATCCCAAATATGCATTACTGAAGAGATTGGCAAACTAATGAAGAAATACCAAAGTAATGTACAATGGGCTTTCAGAGCTGGAAAATGATTTTATATCATCTATAATGATTATTCCAAATGAGGATACATTTTTCAAAGCCTATAGAACTTTGATATAAGTGAATATTATTGTAAATTATGAAATTTCACTAATAACAATGCCCTGAGACTGGGTGGATATGCCGTAACACTGAGGTTTACAGTTTTGGTGGTAGAAGAGAGATGAATATACATGAGGTGAGGTTTCATGTGAATCATAAAATGCTCCAAGAACAAGGTTGACATGAGTGAATATTTATAAAATATGCTTAACCTTATTCTCTGGTTAAATAAATTATACCCAATAAAAAATAAGACATAAGTAAAAATTCTATCTGTTTTCTTGTTAATGAGTTCAGAACTTGAAAAACACCTGAAAATATTAATAGAAATGTTTTGAAAAATGGCACTTTTTTGAAAAAAAATGGCTTATTATAAACTATAATTTTGATTTATATGATTCAGCAAGCAAATCTCAAGGACTTTATTCAGTACAAATAAAGTGACTTCTTACCTCGAAATCTATATGCAAATATATGGCAGTTTTATTTCTGTTCACTCCAGGCTGGAAACTACCCAAAAGTCATCCAACTGTGGAATGAGAAAATGGTTGTTATATATAAACAATAGACTCCACTTATTGATTAAAATGAATTTACTATTTATAAATACAAGCAAATAAGTGAATTTTAAATATCTCTTATGAGATGAATACAGTCATATACCAAGTAGTACAAAATTGAATGATTTCATTTTTAAGCCACCTTGAAAGAAACAAAACAAAACAACCCAGCTATAGAATCTAGGGGGGAAAGGTCCACCCTACGACTTAAATGTGTGTTGAAAATACATAGAAAATGAAAGGAATAGCCGGAGTGGTGAAGCGTTTCAATGTGATGTTAGTAGCTGTTGGTAAAAGACTATGTATTTGTCAGGTATGTGCCAATATTTACCAGATTTCTATGATCAAGAAAAAAATATACCAGAAGCTATCAGAAACACCAAAATCAGGCAATTTGCAGCCAAATGAATGGAACTAGAGAAGCTCATACTGAGTGAGCTAACCCAGACCTTAAAGGATGCACATGGTATCTATTCACATATAATTGGATTTTAGCCATATAGTACAGGATAACTATACTACAGCCAATGCACCAAAGGGAACAGGAACATAGATTTTGTTACCTGTCAATGAGACACCTTGCCCTAGTGGTGCAGCCTTGTAGGCCCCCAGTGTATGAGGAGGCTCCTGGCCCTCCTGAAACTGCTGAACTGGGGTGGGGGACTGATATGTAGGGACATTCCACTACAGAGGAGTGGGATGGAAGGGATAGGGGCTAGAGGGTGGGAGGGTGGGACTGGGAGGGGTGGAAGAGGGCACTGTGATGGAGATGCAACCTGAAGTAATAAATAAACATAAAAAATACCAGAAGAAAAAAATTAAAAATAACAATATGCATTTCACAGAATAAATATGCGTTTCAACTCATGTTATGTTATATAACAGTATCGAAAAGCAACTGAATAACCACAGTAGGAAAATAAGTAACTATACTAAGTAATTCTGCAAAATAATATTTTTGATTAACATCTAACCAAGAGTAAATGTGATTCTAAAAATAAAAGGAATTTTGCAAATGCATATGCTGTAGCTAAAGCATTCTTTTGCTTAATAATTTTGAATCTATTCTATATCTATACTGGTGTTGAAAAAGAAGGTAACTATATTTCCAGCTCTGATAATTGGCATTTTTTTACTAAATTTATTTATTTGTTGCTTCAGGTTATGTAGAGAGCTGCGACGTGCCGAGCCTTAAAGATGGCGCTGGTCTCCGCCTTCCACCAGCCCAACGGTGAGCGCTCTTGGTGGCAAACAAGTCCATATTTGGCTAAGACCGCTGATCTGGCTTGCTTCCGCATACGTGGGCCTCTAAGATAGCACTACGTGGCTTTACTTGATTGGCTGTTCATTTAGTATTTAGCCTGTGGGTTGGGTCTGCCCGGGCATTCGGAAGACTGTTTTCAAGGGACCTGAATAAACTGCTTGAGAAGAGCTTTGGCGAGTTGCGTCGTTCTTGCCGGTCGAGAGGGACGCGACAAGGTTACATCTCCATCATATTGTCTCTTCCCCCCCCCTTCCCAGCCCTGCCCTCCCACACTCTCTCCCTCCTAACGGTTCCATCCCGCTCCTCTGGAGTGGAGTGTCCCTACATAACAGTCCGCCGCCCCAGTTCAGAAGTCAGATGAGGGCCAAGAGCCTCCTCATACACTGGGGGCCTACAAAGCAGTACCACCAGTGAAAAGTGTCTCATTGCCAGGTAGAGAAAACTAAAAACAAACAAAACAAAACAACCACAACAAAAAAAAAAAAAGTCTATGTCCATGTTCCCTTTGGTGCAGTGGATGTAGTATAGATATACTGTACTACATACCTAAAATCTGACGATAAGTGAATAGATGCCATATGCATCCTTCTGGTGTGGGTTAGCTTACTCAGGATGAGCTTCTCTAGTTCCATCCATTTGGCTGCAAATTGCATACTTTCATTGTTTCTGATAGCTGGGTAATATTCCATTGTGTAGATGTACCACAGTTTTTTAATCCAGTCTTTGGTTGAGGGACATCTGGGTTGTTTCCAGTTTCTAGCTATTACAAATAAGGCTGCTATGAACATAGATGAGGAAACTTCCTTGTGATTCAGTGAGGAGTCATTTGGATGTATACCCAGAAATGGTATGGCTTGGACCAGAGACAGAGCTATTCAAGTTTTCTAAGATATCCCCAGACTGACCCCCATAGTGGTTGCACAAGCCTGTGCTCCCACCAGCAGTGGAGGAGGCTTCTCCTTTCTCCTCACCCTTGCCAGCATGTGCTGTCATTTGAGCTTTTGATCTTAGCCATTCTGAGAGTTGTGAGATGGAATCTCAGAGTTGTCTTCAGTTGCATTTCTCTGATGATTAAGGATCTTGAGCATTTCTTCAAGTGTCTCTCAGCCATTAGGGATTCCTCCTTTATGAATTCTCTAACTCTGTTCCCCATTTTTTGTTGGATTATTTGATTTCTTGACATTTAATTTCTTGAGTTCTTTGTAAATTTTGGATATTAGCCTTCTGTCAGGTGTGGGGTTGGCGAAGATTTTTTTCCGAATCTATAGGCTACCGTTTTTTTTTTTTCGAATGACAGTGCCTTTTGCCTTACAGAAGCTTGTCAGTTTCATGAGGTCCCATTTATGCAAAAATACTTAATAAAATACTAGCACACCAAATTCAAGAACACATCAAAATTATCATACACCATGATCAAGTAGGCTTCATCCCAGGAATGCAGGGATAATTACCTGCATATGGTAATTAGCCATATAAAAAAGATAAAAGAAAAAAAAATATGATAATCTCGCTAGATGTGGAAAAAGCATTTGACAAAATCCAACAACCCTTCATGCTAAAAGTTCTGGAGAGAATGGGCACACAAGGACCGTACCCAGAAATAATAAAGGCAATATACAGAAATCCAGTGCCCAATATCAAATTAAATGGAGAGAAACTTGAAGCATTTCCTCTAAAATCAGGGAGAAGACAAGGATGTCCACTTTCACCATATCTCTTCAATATAGTACTTGAAGTTCTTGCTAGAGCAATAAGACAACCAAAGGAGATCAAAGGACTACAAATTGGAAATAAAGAAGTCAAATTATCCCTATTTGCAGATGATATGATAGTGTTCATAATCGACCCCAGAAATTCCATCAGAGAATTCTTACAGCTGATAAACACCTTCAGTAAGGTGGCTGCATACAAAAGTAATTCAAAGCAATCAGAAGCCCTTCTTTATACAACAAACAAATGGGCTGAGAAAGAAATAAGTGAAACAACTCCCTTCACAATGGCCACAAACAATATAAAATACCTGGGGGCAACTCTAACCAAGCAAGTAAAGGACCTGTACAACAAGAACTTCAAGCCCTTGAAGAAAGAAATGGAAGAGGCCTTTAGAAGATAGAAAGATCCCCCATGCTCATGGATAGGTAGGATCAACATAATAAAAATGGCCATCCTACCAAAAGCATTATACAGATTCAATGCAATTCCTATCAAAATACCAACACACTTTATCGACCTGGAAAAAGCTAACTGAATTTCATATGGAACAACAAAAAACTCAGAATAGCTAAATCAATCCTGTACAATAAAAAAAACATCTGGAGGTATCACCATCCCATATTTCAAGCTGTACTACAGAGAAATAGTAGTAAAAACAGCATGGTATTGGTATAGAAACAGACCAGTAGATCAATGGAATCGAATTGAAGACCCAGAAATATACCCACACACCTATGGCCACCTAATTTTTGACAAAGAAGCCAAATCCGCACAATGGAAAAAAGGACAGCATCTTCAACAAATGGTGCTGGTCCAACTGGATGTGCACATGTAAAAGAATGAAATTAGAACCATGCTTATCACCTTGTACAAAACTTAAGTCCAAGTGGATCAGAGACCTTAACATAAGGCCAGTCCCACTAAATCTACTAGTAGAAAAAGTGGGAAAAACCCTCGAACTCATTGGCACAGGTGACAACTTCCTGAACAGAACACCAACAGCTCAGGACCTAAGTCCAACAATCAATAAATGGGACCTAATATTTGGCTTTATGCTACCAGAAATCATTTAAAATTAAAAAGATAAAACCCTAGTGTGTACAAATAATGGTATATATGCATACATATGTGCTTAAATGAATTAATCAGCATGCATTTCTTAGCACTGTCCCCAGTGATAAATGTTCTAAAAACATCAACATGTAATAGTGATGTGTACACCTAACATTCAAAATATATTTTCTAAACATGATTCACCATAAAATTCACCATGCAATTACTTCAAAGGCATGTTGTCACATGCCAGCAATATCAGTGTTTGGGATGTGGAGTTAGAGTAGTCAGTAGGTTAGGAAATTAAAGAAACGCTCAAAAATGGGATCATTTTTCGAAAATACAATGTAAAAATATGAAATAATTCACAATGACTACAGGTGAAACCTTTTAAAAATGGAACAGTTTAATGAGTTTTTCAACTTTTATTTCTATAGCTGTGACAAGTCCCTTGACAATAAAAGCTTATGCAAGAAAAAGAGTAGATTTCACCTTACATTTCCATGTTGCAAATTGACACCATTAGAAGCCAAGACAGGAATTTAAAGTATCACTTCCATACTCAAAAGCAGAAAGACTGTGGGTACATACATCCTTATTTGTTTAATGTTTTTCCTCCCAAGGCTTCACTCTACAGAATGATACTGCCCAGGGTGGGTCAGGTCTTCCCACTTTACCTAATTAATTAACAATCCTTAACAATTATGACAACCATTCTAAAAAATGTTCATGGGAAAATACTTTAAAACTACCTTAACAGAAGCTCTTTTTTAAGGTGGCACTAAGTTTGGCAAGATGGCAATTAGATACTAATCATTATAAGATAAATATATACTTGTAAAATTTTGTAGTGAATATTTGATACATGTTTTATATGAACTAAGTTTCATTAATGAAAATAGAGTGAAAAACAAAAAGCATGATTAGATAATTTCAGAAAGAATTACTATAAATAAAGTCCATAAAGTATGGGGCAATTACTGTCAAAAATTAAGAGTAGTATAGAATATTTCTATGCTAATAACATACCAAAATACTAGTTCATTATAAAATGAAAGTGTTGAATTTAAAGTGACAAACCATAAACAAAATCTTAGACACACAATTATGGATAATGTCATTAGAAATTAGAATTTACAACATAGTGGTATCCTGATATTTTGCCTAATAAAAATGATCTTGTTTTCTATAGTTCTTAATCACAATATTACCATGTGAAATAATTAGACCAACAAAAGTTTGTTGATATGCAAAATATTTGACATGTGCTCTTCAGGAGTATTACTAGAGAAACTGTTTCAAGAAAGTCAGTGGTTGCTAAGAAATGTTTATGAGCTGTGGAAATATGAAATAAGTAAGTGATATTATGAAAATGTGATAACTAAATATAATGCAAAAGTCTGGATGAGACCTAATAAAGATAATTGGAACAAATATAATTTAAAGTTATTAGATCATAGGTTTTGATGATTACATTACAAATATGAAAGAAGTTAACATTAAGAGAATTTCAGTGAGCAATAGAAAGAAACAAGCAACTATTTTAAAACATTGTTGTAAGTCTTAAAATTTTGATGCCAGTATAATTATGCTTTGGATATCTCTTGTTGTGTAGCATTAAATAAGTTATGTTCTCCTTATGAAGAGCTATTTATTCATTTATAAAACTACTGTATAGGACTGCTGAAGTCCCTTCCTGTTTAAGTATTCTGTGAGCAGGATATGGTGATAGTGATCTGCAGAGGTCTCCATTATGTAAAGTAATGAATTGAGAAATTGATTGATAGACTTACCAGATTGCTCACGCAATATTGCTCATGATATATTTGAAATATATCAGTCATCATTTCGTGTCACATCCAAGTATTTTCTTTTTTTCCATAAATAAAGTATTCTAACTGAGAAAATATAGGAAAATGAAAATTTTCAATAAACCTTTTATTATAACAGCCAATTTATTATATACAGAGCAACCTTACCTGCATTGTGGTTGGTACTACATGTGGTTAGTACATCTCCAGTAATAATTTTAACTTTAAAAAGGAAACGTAATACAATTATTTTTGGCAATCATACAAAATCATCATTTTTCTATATCTTGAATTTTTAGTAAAATACTTTTAAAAGTTTATTTATTTTAAGTTTATTAATTCATTTGTAACTCCCTCTTCTCTGGGTCCCACCCTCTGACCAAATTCTTCCTATCTCCCTTCCTGTTCTGCTCAAGAAAGGGGCCCTCCACTTCACTGTACCATCCCACCCCAACACATCAAGTCACATCAGGACTGAGTGCATCCTCATCCACCGAGTCCAGGCACTACAGCACCTTTAGGGAGAAGTGATCAAAAAGTGTGCATCAGAGTCCAGGTCAGAGACAGCTAGGGGATCCACATGATGACCAAGTTGTCTATTGATTATATATGTGTAGGTGGCCTAGACCAATTTGTGCATGCTCTTTGATTGGTGCTTCAGTCTCTATGGGCCCTCATGGGCCTACAATAGTTGTTTCTATTGATCTTCTTGTAGAGTTATTGTCTTCTACAGATCTTTTTATCCTTCCCTCCATTTTTATACAAGAGTTGTTCCACCTAATGTCTGGCAGTGAGTCTTAGCTTCTGCTTGGATCCTCTGCTGCATGGAGGTTCTTAGAGGATATTTATGCTATGCTTCTGTCTGTAAGAAGATTTTCCTTAATAATGATAGCCCTCTCCCTTGGGTTAGATCTTAGGTTGGGACTAGCATTGGTTGGATATTCCCTCAATTTCTAGGTTATCTTTATCCCTTGCAATCTTGTATCCAGGGTAATTTTGGGTTAAAGGTTTTGTGGGTGGATTGCTGATCCCCTTCCTCCCCCAGAAGTCCTAGGTAGCTAGCTAGAAGGAAACCTCTTCAGTCTCATGTCCACTACTGCTAAGAGTCTTAGGTACAGTCACCCTAATAAGGACATTGAGCATTTCTTTAAGTGCCTCTGTGCCACTAGAGCTTCCTCTTTTGTGAATTCTCAGTTTAGTCTTGTGCTCCATTTTTTTGGTTGAATTATTCAATTTGCTGGTGTGTAATTTCTTGAGTTTTGTATAAATTTTAAAAATTAGCCCTCTGTCAGATGTGGGGTTGGTGAAGATCTTTTCCCAATGAGTACATGGCTATTTGTTCTAATGACAATGTCCTTTGCCTTACAGAAGCTTTTCAGAATCATACGATCCCCATTTATTGATTGTTGGTCTTAGAGCCTGGGCTATTGGTGTTCTGTTCAGGAAGTTTTCTCCTGTGCCAATGAGTTTGAGGCTTTTCCCTACTTTGTCTTTTATTAGATTTAGTGTGTCCAGATTTATGTAGAGGTCTTTGATCCAATTGGACTTAAATTTTATGCAGGATGCTTAATATGAGTCTATTGCATTCTTCTACATGTTAACATGCAGTTAGAAACAGAAGGAATACTGCCAAATTCATTCTATGAGGCCAGAGTCACCCTGTTACCTAAAGCACACACACACACACACACACACACACACACACACACACACACACACCAACAACAACAACAAAGAAAGAGAATTTCAGATCAATTTCCATTATGAACATGGTAGCAAAAATACTCAAATAATGGCAAACTGAATCTAAGAACACATCAAAAGTATCAGACACCATGATCAAGTAGGTTTTATCCCAGGGATGTAGGGGTGGTTCATCATATGAAAATCCATCAATGTAATCCAACATATAAACAAACCTAAAGAAAAAAATCACATTATATTCTCATTGATGCCGAAAAATCATTTGACAAAATCCAACACCCCTTCATGTTAAAAGCTTGTGTTTTCTTTATTAATTCAAATTACTTTTAAGGTCTTTGACCATTTCATTAATTTCCTTCTGATTGATTTTATTTTTTTCTGTTTTTCTTAGGGGTATTTATTTTCTTACTTTAAGGCCATTCTCATTTTCCTAAGTGTAGAGTTAAGGTCATTTTCTTGTGTTTCACTTGTGTTGAGATATACTTGGTTTTTGTAGTAGCATAGCTGGTTTCTGGAGATGCCATATTGCCCTGTTTTCATTTTTTGTTTGTTTATTGTGTTTTTATGTTGGTCTTTAGCCATCTTTTTGAGTCTGGCATTTGCTAGTTATTTCTGGTACCTGCTGGCCTTGGTGCCCACAGAGGACCACTGGGCCAGAGGCTGGATGATCCTGATGTCCAGATGTTCTCATTGGAATGGTAAGTATGTCTAAGAATACAGACTGGATTTCAGTGAGGAGCCAGAGCTCTCTACATCTGGCTGTGACCAAATTAGACATACAGACAGGGGATCGGTATAGGGGAGTCTATCATGTACGATCTTGAGAAACAACAGGTCTCCTCAAGAAGTTGGGTAGAACTCTGGACTAGAGGCTAGACCCATGCATTCCTGGAACACGGAAGCTCTCAACATGCTGGGGAGGCACAGAAGGTGATTTTTTAGGATTCAGTAGTCTGGCTGCTTACTCTTTTCTGAGTTAGTAAACTCCAGCTACCTGGTCACTGTGTGTGGTGTGCTCCAACATCTTGGAAATTCCCATGCAAGCTTATTCCAGGTAACAGGTCAGCACTGGGAAGGGAGCTGTACAACCCTGGGAACAGGGTGTATTCCACAGATGGAGAGAAAGAGCTGGGGTTCTTGAGGTTGGTTCCTTGCGTCCCTGGAACCTGGGGAACTTGAGGAAGGGAGGCAAGAAGAAAGGAGAGTCTGTCAGCTCAGAGACTGTATCTATGTGTTCCTCTTCAATAAACTTGTAATGCCTGTATTTTGTTTCATTATATGAAAATGCATGTTAATAAAATGCTGGATCAATTTTCTATCATTTTAACTAATAATTATTTTAAAGTATACATATGAATAATAATAGAATTTTTATTAACATTGCCATGTAGATCAAATTTATTATTTTGATTTTTTGACTTATGTATTTATTTATTACTTCAAGTTATATCTCCATCACAGTCCCCTCCCTCCCCAACTCCCAGTCCCACCTTCCCACCATCACCTCCTTCTCCCATCTATCCTACTCTTCTGGAGTGGAGAGCCCGTACATATCAGCCCTCCTCAGTTCAGCTGTCATATGAGGGCTAAGAGCTTCCTCTTGCACTTGGTGCCTATATGGCAGCTCCACTAGGGCAAAGTGTCCCACTATCAGTTAACAAATTCTATGTCCCTGTTCCTTTCAGTCTATTGGTTGTGGGATACTTACACTGTTCTATATGGATAAAATCCAGTTATAAGTGAGTAGATGACATGTGCATCTTTCTGGGTCTGGGTTAGTCACACAGGATGAGCTTTTCTAGTTCCATCCATGGCTACAAATTGCATGATTTTTTGTTTCTTTGTTTCTGATAGCTAAGCAGTATTCCATTGTGTAAATGTACCACAGGTTTTTTTTAATCCATTTTTGCCTGAAGGGCATCTGGGTTGTTTCCAGTTTCTAGCTATTACAAATAAAGCTGCTATAAACATAGTTGAGGAGATGTTTTTGTGATTTGGTGAGGAATGTTTGATTATATACCCAGGAGTGGTATGGCTGGGTCTTGAGGTAGAGCAATTCCGAGTTTTCTAAGATATCACCAGACTTATTTTCATAGTGGTAGTAGAAGTTTACACTCCCACGAGCAATGGAGGAGTGCTCCCCTTTCTCCACAACCTCGCCAGCATGTGCTGTCATTTGAGTTTCTGATCTTAGCCATTCTGACAGGTGTGATATGGAATCTAAGAGTCATCTTGAGTTGTATATCTCTGATGGTTAAGTATGTTGAACATTTCTTCAAGTGTCTCTCTGCCATTAGAGATTCCTCTTTTGTGAATCCTTGGTTTAGCTATGTTTCCTATATTTTTATTGGATTATTTCGTTTCTTGATGTTTAATTTCTTGAGTTCTTCATATATTTTGAATATTAGCCTTCTGTCAGATGTGGGGTTGGTAAAGAACTTTCCCCAATCTGTAGGTTGCTATTTTGTTCTAATGACAGTGTCTTTTTCCTTACAGTAATTTTCAGTTTCATGAGGTCTCATTTATTGATTGTTGATCTTAGAACTTGAGCTATTGGTGTTTTGTTCAGGAAGTTGTCAACTGTGCCAATGAGTTTGAGACTTTTCCCCACTTCCTTTTCTATTACATTTAGTGTGTCAGGCTTCATGTTAAGGTCTTTGATAAGTTTGGACTTAAGTTTTATGCAAGGTGACAAATGTGGTCTATTTGCAGCCTTCTACATGTTGACATCCAGTTAGACCAAAACCATTTGTTGAAGATGCTTTTCTTTTTCCATTGGAGGATTTTGGCTTTTTTGTCAAAAATTAAGTGACCATTGGTGTGTGGGTTTATTTCTGGGCCTTCAATTCAATTTCATTGATCAGTGGTGTGTTTGTATACCAGAACCACACTGTTTTTATTGCTATTACTCTGTAGTATAACTTGAAATCAGTGATGGTGATACCTCCAGAGGTCCTTTTATTATTCAGAATTGATATAGATATTCAGAACTTTTGCTATCCCATATCTAGTCAAGAAATGTTCTTTCAAGGTCTGTAAAGGATTGTTTTGGTATTTTGATTGGAATTGCATTGAATCTGTATATTGTTTTGGGTAAGAGAGCCATTTTTATTATGTTGATCCTGCCTATCCATGATCATGGGAGATTTCCATCTTCTGGTGTCCTCTTCACTTTCTTTCTCCAAGTACTTGAAATTTTTATCATATAGCTCTTTCACTTACTTGCTGAGAGTTACCCCCAGGTAATTTATAGTGTGTGTGGCTATTGTGAAAGGTGTTGTTTCCCTGATTTCTTTCTAGGCCCATTTATTTTTGGTATAAAGAAGAGCTACTGATTTTTTGAATTAATTTTGTATCCAGCCATCTTGATGAAGGTGTTTATCAGTTATAGGCATTCTTTGGTGTAATTTTGGGGGTCACTTATGTATATTATCATATAATCTGTTAATAAGGATATTTTGACTTCTTCATTTCAAATTTGTATCCCCTTTGTCTCCTTTAGTTGTCTTATTGCTCTAGCTACAAATTCAAGTAATATGTTGAAGAGATAAGTGGAAAGTGGCCATCCTTACCTTGTCCCTGATTTAGAGGAAATGCTTTAAGTTTCTCTCCATTTAATTTGATATTGGCTACCATCTTGCTATATGTTGCCCTTATTATTTCTAGGTATGGTCCTTGTATGCCAGCTTTCTCCAGATATTTTAGCATGAAGGAGTGTTGGATTTTGTCAAATGCTTTTTCAGCAGCTAGTGAGATAATCATGTGGTTTTTTTTCTTTCAGCTTCTTTATATGGTGGATTATGTTGATAAATTTTCATATGTTGAATCACCCCTATATTCTGGGATGAAGTATAATTAGAGATCCATTTATTTTTTTTTTTCTTATTATAATAAATTACAAATTTTCTCCCTCTTTCCTCACCCTTCAAACCTTCCCATATACAGTTTCTTACTCTCTTTCAAAATCACACGCAGACACACACACACACACACACACACACACACACACACACACACCTATAACCTGCTCATTTGAATCTTTCAGGGCTGATCATTTCATACTGGATAAGGAATTTATGTGCTATTCCCTAAAGAAGACTATTTCTCCCCCTCTAATCATTCCATTTGTGCCTTTAGTTATTTGTGTAGTGTTGGGCCTAGTTTTTTTTTTTCCTGTCTACTTTGTCATGTCTATTCATGTTTTACTTGTTCAGTTCAAGAAAATGACAGGTCTCCAACTGGACTTAAGACATGCTGAACAAGAGGGAAACTATGCTTGCTACTGAAAATCTAATTAACTATAGAGTATGAGTGAAGTCAAGAGTATTGAAGGAAGATCTACAACAAGTATTGTAGTAAGCTAGAACAATACCTATTAACAATATAAACATTTTCTTGTACCCACTGATAAGTGTATTTGTCACCCTTCTGTATCTTTGTCAAATAAAGCTTTATGTATGACTTACGGCTGAGGAGTCAAGAGTTATAACACATCTGTTCAGATAAAATGTAGTTTTCAAAATGTAAGACAGATGTGACACAAATGTATACCTCTAGATTCTCTTAATGAATAAATTAGATTAAAAAAGGGATCATTTATATAGAATAATCCTAAAGCCAAGACAGAACACAAGTGACTACTGGTAAGGCAACAGGGTACAGAAGAACTTTTGCTTTCTGGAGACACATCCAAGATGGTGGATAATATGGGTATTAAGTTTTAATTGTAGCAACATTAAATTTTCTTGGCTAAATATAGGCACTGTGTTTTATAGCAATTTCCTCTGAGGAACACTGTAAGATTCAAGATGCTGTATATAAAGGTATAAGATTACATCTATCAGGGAAGCTCATTAAGACTCTGGAAGTTCAAAAATGAGGTTCCTTAAAACATTATAACTAAACAACTGAAATCTTGAAGAACTTCCTGAAACTAACCAGGTAGGGTTAGATCCCTTTCCGTCCAGGGTTACATAAACATAAAGGAATTTTGAAACAGGATGTCTTCAGGCCAGATGACCAACTGTGTTACCTGGAAAGAGGAGACCTCCAAAACACCTTGTGTTCAATTGAACTGTCAGAAAATCATGCAGTAAGCTAAGGATACCAGCTTTCAGGAACCTTCACTGATGGTGTGATGTTATGGATTCTAAATATTAATTTATCTGCTCCCAGAATCTTGCTTTCTGTGAATCAAGTAATGTTGTGTTACCTTGCTTTTCTCTGATTGGTTAAATAAATGCTGAGGCCTGAGATTGGGCAAAAGAGGTAGATGGGAGTAAGGTGTTAATACTTCTGAAGCAGAGAGGTTGATGGGTAGAAGACATCTCCAGAAGTAGAAGTAGCCAGGAGAAGCCTCTAAGAGAAGAAGCAAAGAGGAGCAGGAAGGAGGACACACCCCATGGGTTAGAAAAAAAAAGAATGTCATTCCACTTGGCCTGGAACATCAGCATAGTGTGGAGGATAATAACCTAGGAAATGTGTGTGTGTGTGTGTGTGTGTGTGTGTGTGTGTGTGTGTGTGTGGACATATTTGGGAAATAGAATTAAGGGCTGGTTTAGATTGGCTAAGATTACACAATTCAGGCCAAAGCTTGATAAAATCCATCAGTGTCTATGTGTGCTTATTTATAATGGCGAGTTAAGGATTAACACTGTCAACCAATTAATGATAACCTAAATACTGGTTAATAATTTAATTAATTATTTCTACACTTCACCAATATTGCAGTGACCTTTTGGTAACTCTTTAGTATGACAAAATATTTTTTATTTAAAACACTTATATTGGATGGCGGCGACCTACACTGACGCATTTTGAACGCGGGGAAAAAAGAGCCATAAAAAACACAGAGTTATTGGGCACTGTGCAAAAACCAGAGGGGCTAGACCCCCTCCCCCCGGGAACACTCACAGCTCCCAAGGGACTGTTAAAAGTGCCAGGGCAAGGCTCTCCCCATCTCTCACAGCCACTAAACCCAGGATTCGGGAACTCCCATTTGGAAAGGTGCCTGGTAAGATCGATCCCAACTTACAGCAGGCAGAATCAGGGTCCACTTGGCCATAGATCGCTGGCCTATTGGGCTCCCCACACATCAGGTTGAAATTATACCCACTTAAAAAACTTTGTGAGATAGTGGAAGGCTTAGCAAGGAACAAACAGGGGGCTCAACAGGTGGTCGGCAGCCGCTCGTGAAGCAGAGGGCGGGAGGTTCCTAGAGATCGGGAAGCTGGGAACACAAAGGCGGGAGGGAGGGGCTGAATCCCGCACACTGACGGTAACGCAGCTGGAGAGGGAGCATGGCTGGCAGGGCCAAATTCCTGTGAACCCACGGCAGGTCATCTGGGGAGAGAGACAGGCGTGGGCAGGGCCAGGGATCCGGGCACCCATGGCTGAGCTGCTGGGACGAGAGGTACACTCAGGCAGCCGGAGGATCCAGGGCTTGGGGTACCCACGGGACCGGTGGCGGCGCAGACAGGAAGGGAATCAGACACAGAGTCCAGCCCTGTGGCGAGAAGCCTAGAGTGAAACTAGAAATCGGGTCCATACCTGTATCCTGGAAAATCCAGACATATTAGGTGTGGAGCCAGACCCTGTCAGGCTCCGTGACGACAAACAAAGCCCACAGAATCTGTGCCTAGGCAAACAGGCCCATACTATCAGAACCATTACAGACTGATAACTCAGAGTGCAACATAGGGAAGTCTGAATTGGGAGCAGTGAAACAATCCTGGTCCATTACTCACAACCTGGGAATAGACTGCACCAGCTCACAGTGACTCAGGCGATTAAAACCACAGTGACCTTGAAATCCCCCTGTAAGCCACGACAGATAGCCAAGTAACTCGTCCCCTGAACCAAATCATCCACTGTGGTTCCAAGCACAGAAAACAGACAGCTAAATGCATCCAATGGCGAAAGGTCAAAAAAACAAATAGAAATCAAGGAATTATGACTCCAACAAAGCAGAATCATCCTAGCTCATCCAATTCGGATGACCACTCACCAACAGAAACACATGAAAACATTGACAATTCTGCAATATGGAAAGTGATAGAGTCCCTGCAAGAAGAACTTAAATCTATGAAGGAATTCAAAGAAGCCACAATTCTACAAATCAAAACAAGGAACAACACCATTAAAGAGCTCCAAGCCAAGGTGACAGAGCTTGAACAGGAAAAGGAAAAAGCCATGAAAGATTTTCATACAAAAACAAGCAAGCTGGAGAAGGAAATGTACAAAACGAACAAAACCATACAAGACATGAAAATAGAAATAGAAACAATAAAGAAAACACAGTCAAAGTTAAAAGAGGAAGTGGAGAACCAAGGGAAGAGAACAGGAACTACGGATGTGAGTATGAAAAATAGGATGCAAGAGATGGAAGACAGGATCTCAAGCATGGAAGATTCTGTGGAAGAAATCAGTACAACATCCAAAGAAAATGAGAAGGCTAAAAAATCTCTCACCCACAACATCCAAGAAATCAGGGACTCAATGAAAAGACAGAACCTAAGAATTATAGGTATAGAGGAAAGAGAGGACTCCCGACTACAAGGTCCAGGAAATATCTTCAACAAAATCATAGAGGAAAACTTCCCAAACCTGAATAAAGAGATGCCAATAAAAATCCAAGCGGCTTACAGAACACCAAACAGATTAGACCAGAAAAGAAACTCCTCTCGCCACATAATAATTGAAACCCCAAATGTACAGAACAAACAAAGAATATTAAAAGCTGTAAGAGAAAAAGGTCAAGTCACATACAATGGCAGACCCATCAGAATTACACCTGACTTCTCCCCAGAAACGTTAAAAGCTAGAAGGGCCTGGTCAGATATACTACAAGTCCTGAGAGATCATAGGTGCCCAGCCAGACTACTTTACCCAGCAAAACTCTCTATCAACATAGATGGAGAAAACAAGATATTCCATGACAAAATCAAATTTAAACAATATCTACCCACAAACCCGACCCTACAGAAAATCCTAGAAGGAAAATCCCAACCCAGAGAAGAAAACTCCACCCAAGAAAACAAAGGGAATAGAAAACCCCTCAGCAACGAAACCAAAAGAGGCACAGGACCACCACCTATACCAAACTAATGGGAAATAACAACCCCAGGTCACTTATATCCATCAACATCAATGGACTCAATTCCCCAATAAAAAGACATAGGTTTACAGAGTGGATCCGCAAGCAAGACCCTTCCTTATGCTGTATACAAGAGACACATCTAACTACGAAAGATAGACACTGCCTCAGAGTAAAGGGCTGGGAAAAGGTTTTCCAAGCAAATGGACCCAGGAAGCAAGCTGGAGTAGCCATCCTAATATCAAACAAAACAGACTTCCAACTGAAGTTAATGAAGAAAGACAAAGAAGGGCACTATATACTCATTAAAGGGAATATTCATCAAGAGGAAATTTCAATACTGAACATCTATGCCCCAAATACAAAGGCACCTACTTTCGTAAAAGAAACACTTCTAAAACTTAAAGTGCACGTCGATCACAACACATTAATAGTGGGAGACTTCAACACTCCACTCACAGCAAAGGACAGATCATCAAGACAGAAGACAAACAGAGAAATATTGAGTCTAACAGAGATCATGAAACAAATGTACCTAACAGATATCTACAGAACGTTTCACCCAAAAACAAAGGAATACACCTTTTTCTCAGCACCTCACGGAACCTTCTCCAAAATCAACCACATAATTGGTCACAAGGATAGTCTCAATAGATACAAGAAAATTGAAATAACACCTTGTATCTTATCAGACCACCACGGAATACAGCTGGTCTTCAACAGCAAAAGAATCAACAGAAAGCCTACACACACATGGAAATTGAACAGCTCCTTACTGGTTGACCACTGGGTCACGGAAGAAATAAAGAAGGAAATCAAAGACTTCTTAAAATCCAACGACAATGAAGACACAACATACCCAAACCTATGGGATACATTGAAAGCTGTGCTACGAGGAAAGTTCATAGCACTAAGTGCTTTCAAAAAGAAAATTGTGACAGCTCATATTAGTGAACTAACAGCTAAGCTGGGTGAATCGGAAAAAAAAGAAACAAACATTCCCAAGAAGAGCAGAAGACAGGAACTCATCAAGCTTAGAGCTCAAATCAACAACTTAGAATCAAAAAGAACTATACAAAGAATCAATGAAACCAAGAGTTGGTTCTTTGAGAAAATCAACAAAATAGACAGACCCCTAGCCAAATTAACTAAAAGGCAAAGGGAAAGAACACAAATCAACAAAATCAGAAATGAAAAGGGAGAAATAACAACAGACATTGAGGAGATCCAGAAAATATTCGGGCATTACTTTAAAAATCTATATTCCACTAAATTTAAAAACCTAAGCGAAATGGACAATTTCCTCGATAAATTCCACCTACCAAAACTAAATCAAAATCAGATTAACAGCTTAAACAGCCCAATAACACCTAAGGAAATAGAAACAGTCATTAATAATCTCCCAACCAAAAAAAGCCCAGGGCCAGATGGCTTTAGCACGGAATTCTACCGGACCTTCAAAGAGGAACTAACACCATTACTTTTCAAACTCTTCCACCACATAGAAACAGAAAGATCACTGCCAAACTCATTCTATGAGGCCACTGTCATTCTGATTCCTAAACCACACAAAGACCCAACAGAGAAAGAGAACTTCAGACCAATCTCCCTCATGAACATAGATGCAAAAATACTTAATAAAATGCTAGCAAACCAAATTCAAGAACACATCAAAAGTATCATACACCCTGATCAAGTAGGCTTCATCCCTGGAATGCAGGGATGGTTCAATATACGAAAGTCTATCAATGTAATTCATCACATAAACAAGATGAAAGAAAAAAAAACACATGATAATCTCGCTAGATGCAGAAAAAGCATTTGACAAAATCCAACACCCCTTCATGCTAACAGTTCTGGAGAGAACGGGCATACAAGGACCATACCTAGAAATAATAAAGGCAATATACAGCAAGCCAGTAGCCAACATCAAATTAAATGGAGAGAAGCTTGAAGCATTTCCTCTAAACTCAGGGACAAGACAAGGATGTCCACTTTCACCATATCTCTTCAATATAGTACTTGAAGTCCTTGCTAGAGCAATAAGACAACTAAAGGAGATCAAAGGGATAAAAATTAGAAATGAAGAAGTCAAATTATCCCTATTCACAGATGATATGTTAGTATACATAAGCGACCCCAAAAACTCCACCAAAGAACTCTTACAGCTGATAAACAACTTCAGCACGGTGGCTGGATACAAAATTAACTCAAAAAAATCAGAAGCCCTTCTTTATACAACAAACAAATATACCGAGAAAGAAATAAGGGAAACAACCCCCTTCACAATAGCCACAAACAACATAAAATACCTGGGGGTAACCCTAACCAAGCATGTAAAGGACCTATATAACAAGAACTTCAAGCCCCTGAAGAAAGAAATGAAAGAGGCCTTTAAAGATGGAAAGATCTCCCATGCTCATGGATAGGTAAGATCAACATAATAAAAATGGCTATCCTACCAAAAGCAATATATAGATTTAATGCATTCCTATCAAAATACCAACACAATTCTTTATAGACCTGGAAAAAGCTAGTCTCAACTTCATATGGAACAACAAAAAGCCCAGAATAGCTAAATCAATCCTGTCCAATGAAAAAACATCTGGAGGTATCACCATCCCAGGTTTCAAGCTGTACTACAGAGCAACAGTAATAAAAACAGCATGGTACTGGTATAGAAACAGACCAGTGGATCAATGGAATCGAATTGAAGACCCAAACATGGATCCACACACCTATGGCCAACTAATCTTTGACAAAGAAGCCAAAAACGCACAATGGAAGAAGGACAGCATCTTCAACAAATGGTGCTGGTCCAACTGGATGTCCACTTGCAAAAGAATGAAATTAGACCCATACCTATCACCTTGTACAAAACTTAATTCCAAGTGGATCAAAGACCTTAACATAAGGCCAGCCACACTAAAGATACTAGAAGAAAAAGTAGGAGAAACCCTCGAACTCATTGGCACAGGTGACAACTTCCTGAACAGAACACCATCAGCTCAGGACCTGAGATCAACAATCAATAAATGGGACCTCATGAAACTGAAAATCTTCTGTAAAGCAAAGGACACTGTCATTCGAACAAAACGGCAACCAACAGACTGGGAGAAAATCTTCACCAACCCCACATGTGATAGAGGGCTATTATCTAAAATCTACAAAGAACTCAAGAAACTAAATGCCAAGAAACCAAATAATCCAATCAAAAAATGGGAGATGGAGCTAAATAGAGAATTCACAAAGGAGGAATCCCTAAGGGCTGAGAGACACCTGAAGAAATGTTCAACATCCTTAATCATCAGAGAAACGCAACTCAAGACGACCATGAGATTCCACCTAACACCTGTTAGAATGGCTAAGATAAAGAGCTCAAATGATAGAGCATGCTGACGAGGGTATGGAGAAAGGGGAAACCCTACTCCATTGCTGGTGGGAGTGCAGGCTTGTGCAACCACTATGGAGGTCTGTCTGGCGATATCTTAGAAATCTAGGAATAACCTTGCCTCAGGACCCAGCCATACCACTTCTGGGTATACATCCAAAGGACCTCTCACGGAGATATAGGGAAGTCTCCTCATCTATGTTCACAGCAGCTTTATTTGTAATAGCTAGAAATTGGAAACAACCCAGATGTCCCTCAACTGAAGAATGGATTAAAAAATTGTGGTACATCTATACAATGGAATATTACTCAGCTATCAGAAACAATGAAATCATGCAATTTGCAACCAAATGGATGGATCTAGAGGAGCTCATCCTGAGTGAGCTAACCCAGTCTCAGAAGGATGCACATGGCATCTATTCACTTATAGTAGGATTTTAACTATATCGTACAGGATATCTGTACAACAACCAACACATCAAAAGGAACAAGGACATAATTTTTTTTTATCTTTTTCTTTTTCCTTCTTTTTTTCTTTTTTCCTTTTTCCTTTTCCCTTCTCTTTTTCCTCTCTTTTTTTTTGTTGATATTCTTTGTTTTTGTGGGTTTGTGTGTTTGTTGGTCTTTTTTTAGTAATCCCCCAGTAGCAATGAGACACCATTCACTGGCAGTACTGCCTCGCAGGCCCCCGGTGAATGAAGAGGCTCTTGGCCCTCATATGACTCCTGATCTGTGGTGAGAGACTGTTAGGCAGGGACACTCCACCCCAGAGGAACAAGACGGAAGGGTCAGGGAGTAGAGCATGGGAGGGTGGGGCTGGGAAGCGGGAAAAGAGGACAATATGATAAGGATGTAACCTGAAGCAACAAACAATTTATTAACTAAAAAAAAAAAAAAAAAAAGGCAGGGGGCAGCGCTGAAACACTGTGAATGGAACAGAGGATACAGCCATTCGGCCTGGTTTTGCAGACCTCCAGGTGTAGAGAAGACGTGGAGCTAAGGTAAAATACAAGAGAATTGTGGTATTGGCCCATGCCTTTGACTTCAGCGGAGACGGGGGGGGGGGGGGCCCCGTAGAGTTGGTGGTCTTATGTATTCTGGAGTCATACGGAGCGGGGTGGTGAGGGTGCATACTCTTGGTCCCACCATTCAAGAAGAGTACACCCTTGGTCCCAGCTCCCAGCACACTGGAGACAGAAACGGGTAGATCCCGGAGCTCAGGGTCAGCCTGATGCAGGGCAAACTCTAAGTAGAGAAAGACTTCGATCCAGGAGTGGTGGAACACATCTTTGATCCCTTCAGAAGGGAAACACAGGTCCCTGATCCCAATAATTAGAGTTCAGAGACACACACATGGGTTTTGGAGGGACCTAGGTTTGAAGGCTACTTACAAAAGGCCTTCTCGATGCAGGCAGATTGTCCTTTGGGATATCAAAATATATACACTAGAGCTGGTTTAGCTCCAAGGTGACAGAATGATTTCTTCTTTAACCCGGATTGAAAGATAACGCTTTGTATGTTGTCAGAAGGCCAAATTTGCTTCAGGAGAAGTACTACCTAGCCCCCCCATCCCCCCCCCAGAAAAAAAAAAAAAGAGGGC
>CAJQZJ010010085.1:530534-565229 GCA_907164525.1 Lophiomys imhausi | reverse complement strand
GCTCCAAGGTGACAGAATGATTTCTTCTTTAACCCGGATTGAAAGATAACGCTTTGTATGTTGTCAGAAGGCCAAATTTGCTTCAGGAGAAGTACTACCTAGCCCCCCCATCCCCCCCCAGAAAAAAAAAAAAAGAGGGCAATTGTCCTAGGGTTGGGATTGGGGCAGGGCTCTGTTCTTATCATTCCAGGAGAATCGAAGCGTCCATTAGGGGAGCCCGGGGACGGCGGGACAGCGGAATCCTCAGCAGAGAGCAGAATCAGGCACCAAGGAGGACGAGTGACCCAGTTGATTCTGCCTGGCAGACTTCCTCAATAGCTGTCTCCATCGGGGGCCTGCAACCACCACAGCAATCCAATGTCACTGGGACCGCTCAGCTCTACACAATGCCCCAGCAGGAACCTCAATGAAACCTGCAAGATCAGCTTCTGCCTACAAACCCCTTAGGTCATCTAAACAGCTGAGAACAGAAGGACTGAACATAAAAGGAGTGTACTAACATTTTTAATCATTTTTCCCATTTGGGTTCGGGCCCCAAACAGGTCTACTATGACCCAAATCAGCAGGAAGTCACTTTAAGAGAGCGACGTCCCATGCCCAGAGGGTGGGGAGGGTGTTTCTCCACCCTTCTTTTTGGTTATTTGAAGGATAACTGAAAATTCTGTTATGTAGGGGAAGAGACTATAAGCTGATAAATGGCCTGTCTTAATGGGTTTTGGAGGTTAGCCCCAGGGACTTCCTACTTTTCCTTTTCTGTATCCTTCTTCCTCTCCTATGTAGGAGTGCATGGGCTTGAGAAAAATGAGATATAGACATAGCACAGGAAGGTCCAAGAAGAAGGGACAGATTATTGAATATGCCCTTATACCTTTGTATATTGATACAAAATTAGTAGTTTATTTGGCTAAAGTGGTATTGACCATTGTTTATTGTGCAAAAATAAGATTGTATTGGATTACATCGGTATTGATCTTTGTATATTGATACAAAATTAAATTATAGTTGGCCACAATGGTATTGACCCTTGCATATGGACGTAATATTAAGATTATATTGGGCTACATAGGCATTGATCTTGGTATATTGATACATAATTAAGAGTATATTTAACCACAATTGAATAGATCTTTGTATATTGATACAAATTTAAAGGTAACGCTTCCTAATGGTATCATACCTAGAGATACTTAAAAATAAAATGTGAAGCTCTGACCTCTTGATACCAACCATCTAAAACGGTCTAGGATAGTTAAAACAAACTCCTAGTCATGCAAACATGTCACTTTGTTAGCTACTATGACAGTCTATCACAGATATTATCTAAACTACCCAGTAATCAAGTTGCTAAGAGACAAGCAACATTTGCTTATCTAAATACAAGAGATGGATAGGGCATCTTCAAAAACCCCTAGAGATCTGCAGAATATGGCATTCAAAGAAGTTATCTTAAATCAAGATTTTTTTTGATATCGAGACATATCAGCGCCTGAAAGCACCACCTATTCTACTCCAAGTAGAAGATAAGCATTGAAGAACCTCCACTGTAAGATGGTTGAATTAGTGGCAAGCCTTTCTCTTGGCATGAATAAACCTCTTGCACCAACTGCAGACAGACGGCTGTCCAAAAAGGACAAAACTTGGTAGCAGGGAAGTCGACAGCCTAACTCTGCCAAGACAGGGTAGGTAAGTCCTTCATAATCCCTGCTCTACAACAAATGTCTGTCAGAGAAACAGGACCCAAAGACTGAAGATTGATGCTGGAATGTATGGAGAGAAAATGGGAACTGTCCAGGCAGTCATTGGTATGTTCTTTCTTAGTTTTGGAAGCTGCAGGCCCTGCACTTCCTTTATAAGCAGATATATTTATCCCTCTCAGGTCTCTGAGGTGGTTGAAGAATAGACAGCTAGAGTCTCATAGTTAAATTTTGAACTTTTTAGGAATCAAGAGGGTGTTATAGATCTAAGAAGATACTCTTAAAAGTGTGTTGCAAGATAGTATGAATGTTGAGTCACATATAGACCTTTAAACTCATGGAGTTGGTTAGATAGTAGAATGTTAAAGTCAGGGGCCAAATATGTATAAACTGGACATTGGGAAGGTATACTGGGCCAATTTACTCTCATAAATGTGGCATATTTATATCTATTGTTTTGTATAATACTTACTGTTATAAGAGAAGGAACCATCTGTTGGACTGAAAGGGGAAACTTCTGGGGGGAAGAGGGTGGAAGGGCGGGTTAGGAAGGGGGAATAGGGAGGGGTTTGTTACTGAGATGTAACTTGAAGAAAAAAAAATAAAGTATTAAAAAAACAAAAAAATCACTTATATTTACTAATCCTTAACAAATATCTATAAAACACCTATATCCTATAAGCTAAAACCTATAATCTAAAAATCTATAATCTATCTAACAATACACTAATGCCTATCTATGAGCACAGAACTATGGCTATTTTAATTTTTTAAAGGCTATTAATATTCTTAATGTAGGTCCGTGCAGGGTGACTTAGTGTTACAGCAGTCCCAACATTCAATCCCTTTCAAAGTTTAGTGTCCTTTTGGGCCTAACTTTGCCAATTCTTATAGCCAGTTTTACTGGAGCTAATTTCAACTACTAAATTGTGGTCGGTTTATGAGACTAGTCTATTTTAATTGTCAAATGTGAACTTGGCTTCCTCCATCAGCAGAGGCTTGCCTCCACAGTCTCCTTTACCAATGTAGGCCTAATGGCTTAAAACCTCTACAAAAAGCTTCTGAGCAACTTCTGAACTCTCCCCATTTTGCTGCCAGCCTTAATAGGCTGAATTACAGCAAAGGGTCTTTCTCAGGCTAACTTCCAATGAAAAGTCTTTCTCTCTTGGATTCCGACTTTCAGTTTATAACCATTGTGGCCTAATGGCTAGAATATGCCATACCTTGCTGTTCACTTCTCCAGCGTGACTTCTCAGTTGGTGAAATCAGGAGGAAGAAAGAGGCTGCGTGGAACTCTCTGACTTATATATTGCATCATCTCACAATTCATGGAAGTCTTGAGGGTTCACAAGTATTCTCTCAATATCCAGCAGTCTCATTGTTTCTTATGGCAACCAACATCATCTGTGCTGCTTGCACAATTTCTTAGCAACACTCCTTCAACAGGGCATACCATCTGGCCTCAACTGGGCTTTGCCCATTTCAGCAGGTTAAAGAGACATCAAGCACCTCCTTATGAGCTGCCAGATGCTAATGTGAACTGCCTACTAATTCACTAAAGAGACCTCACTTCTACCACACTCTGCCTTTGACTATTCCTACTTCTGTAAGTAACTTCTTAACTGTATTCCTGTAACTGCTCCTAGTCAGACTGGTGACATCATTACTTTCGTCTGTCATCACTTCTTTATCTGGAGTTAGTAGACGTTTGTTACATCTCCCCAGGAATAATGTCACACAACAAGCATGGTGAAAACAGAATAGTTGCTATACACTCTTTTCCTGGAAAATCAAGGGAATTAAATCAAGGAAATTATGTGTGTTGATGAGCTTTAAAAAGTTGTAAAAGAGAAGAAGAAAATGTCATATTCTCATTCCATACCTAAGCTCATTACTCTTACAATGAATCAGGCACAATTTACAGTTCATTGAGAAACAACCACCTGACATGCAACTGATTTTTTAAAGTAAATACCAGGAATATTATTACCTGAAAAAACAAGAGAATAAATACCCATATATGTATATATACATATATGTATATAAATATATATGTGTGTATTAATATGCATGTAATTTAGAACATAACACTTTTATGAGGATTAATTTATAAAATATTTTATTTTTAAATACTTTTTTATTATTTGAAAGATTCATACATTTGCAGAATGTATATTAATCACATCTATCTACCACCACCTTCCTCCAGCTCCTATTTAGTCCTCTTACTCCATTCTCCTACCAACATCATGTTCTCTTTTGTTGTTTTTCATACTCCATAAAATGTTTAGTGATGCTTATATGCACATGCTTATTTGTATGTATGGGCATCCACTTGAGCATGATCAAGTGTCCATGTACCCAAAGAAGAGTAATTCTTTCTGTCTCAGCAGCCACCAATTGTCAGTAGCACTTCATACAGGGTTGATTCCTCAGACATAATTTACACAAAACATGGAGACAAAATCACTTTTTCATAACCAACATAATAAATGGAAGTCATCACCATTTCTAATATTTGACTATTCAATGTAAAGCTCCTTTCTGAAGTCCTCAGTGGTCAGTGACAGTCACTATGGGATTAGAATGAAGGTTGTTTAGTGCTTCCATGTGGTGAAAGAATTAGGTTATCCCAGAAGCAGAGCCAGACAGTTGTGAGTGGATGTGAGCCTGGAAGAGCTTTGGAAAAATGTGCTGACTAGAATATCCCAGTAAGAAAAAGCACCATACTGAAGGGAAAATAACATACATAATTTAATATCACTAAAAGGAACATTCAAGCTTGACAGTGTTTCTCCCACCACCTCTTTGTAGGAAATGAGATCTGGAGTCAGGACATTTATTTATTTGCTTGTTTATTTAGTTACTAAAATGAAAATGCAATTTTAGAAGTCTTTAATTTTGAGATAAAAAAGTTTGAAACCACCTATCATCCTCCTCTACCATTCCTTGCTGCCAGCCCCCAGGAAAACAGCAGTCTAATTTCCATCACTGTAGTTGGTTTCTCTATTCTAGAATTTAATGTAAAAATAGAATTTAATGTCAATTCTAGAGTCCATAAGCATGGATTCTGAAAAGGAAGTAGTGAGGCTCCTTCAACTTTCCTGAGTGGATGCAAGACACTTAGAACTCTAATGTTAGCATGTTATTCTTGCAGAACAGAACATAATTCTTAATTATTATATATATATATATATATATAATTACCTGATATAACTAACTCAACAAAATTACTTAAAATGCTCTCTGAGTACATTAAAATAAACAGTGACACTGTGACTGCGCATCACACCCACAATTCCAGAACTTCTGAGGCTGTTGTAGGATATAATCTGGATTACAGAACTAATATTATTCAAAATTAAAACAAAACAAAAATGTCAAAACACCAAGGTAAAATTTAAATTAAACCTTTTAATAATATTAAGGTCTTAGAAATAAAAATCAAGAAAAAATAGAATTTTCTGGAGGAATATAAATCAGCATGGATATAATTTTTTTATTTTTTAATTAACATACCAAATATTGGGTTTTATTATCACATTTCCAAACACATTTGTTATTGGTTTTAATTTTTCCTCAATTTCTCTTCTCCCTAATACTCTGGCACTATTTTTACATTTAAATCCTCTCACAGTCCTCTGTTCATGTTATATTTCTAAATATCTCTGTATATACATATATGTGTATGTGTTTATGAGTGTGTATGGTCACACATGAATAACACATTGTGCAGAGGTAAGAAGGAAATTGTTGCTGTTGGTACTTAATTCACCTTGATTGAAACAAAACTTTTTATTTACTCCTAATGGTCCAGACTAGCTGATCTATGAGCCTTTTGGGACATTAATATTTCCACCAGACAAGTTACCTTTTCTTGATATTGCCTAAAAAAAATAAGCAACACTAAGTATAGGTGTGTTAAGTTGTCTATGGTAGGAAGTAGAATTGTTCATGTATGTGGTCAAAAATGGTCTGGCTTGGTCATACAGTATTTCTAGTTTCAATTTTTAAAAATAGATGTATTAATTTTTGTTTTTCTCTAATAAATGTTTGTTTGCATGTGTGTATATGTGTTACATGCATGCCTAGTGCCTAGGAGTTTCTTGAGAAATGTCTGTCATGATTTTCACAATGGTTCGTGTAGTGTATACCCTTAGCATCATGGAATAAATGTTCCTCTTTGCCATAATCTCATTCTTACCAACATTATTTTATCTTCTATTGATGATAGCCATTTTGAGTAGTGAAATGGAATCTCACAGTAGGTTTTGTTTTCATTTGCCTGATGTTACAAAATACTGAGCACTTAAAAACTTTAATTTTACATTGAACTGTTAGTTTTTAATTATTTCTTTACCTTTTTTGAGATTCTAAAATGAGTACACCATTGTTTCTTTGCTCCAAACCTTCTTATATACACTTTTATTCATACGTTCAAATTCATGAATTCTTTTTGCTTTAATTTTAATATATCCTATATATGACCTGCTGACCTCCTGAATCTGTTTAATGTTATTTGTATATATGTTTTGGGGGATTCTCATTCAATATTGGATAGATAACTAATTATTTTTCTCTTCCATAGGGAAGACTATTTCCCTTAACTTCATCATACATTAGGTGCCTATAGATTTTTGTAATTGGTTGAGGATTGTGGCATGCTGCCAGTCCTTTTAGTATGTCTATTTCTATTGTGGTTGTTCAGCTCATGATCCAGCAGTCATGTTGGTGAGACTTTACTAGTGTAGTTTCTGACATTGCTAGGGGACACATTCTCACAGCAAAGTTACAATATTTCTACTCATTTTTCTGCAATGACTCTTGAATTTCAGTTGGTGGAGTTGCATTGAAACTGGATTGAACAATTCTGCATTTTGATTGGTTGTGGTTTTCTGTAATTGACTCTCTTGCAAAGAGAAACTTCGTGTATGATGTGCAAGTACTATACTTTTCTGTATATCTAAAGGCAAGTGTTTAGATCTTATTTGTTATTAATTTGTGTGTATGTGTGTAAATGCATTGTGTGTGTGTGTGTGTGTGTGTGTGTGTGTGATAGTGTGATATCTGGGAATTCCTTTTGCATCTGATGGTGCATATACTATACAGAAATGTGGTAAAACTGTGAAGTTGATTAGAAAACCTAATGAGTAAGTTAACTCAGACTCAGAAAGATACATATAGCATATATTCACTTATAACTGGATTTTAGCCATATAGTACAGGATAACCATTCAACACTCAATAAACCCAAAAGAACAGGAACATAGACTTGGTTGCCTGTCAGTGGGATACTCCACCCTAGTGGAACTCCCATGTATGCCCCCTGTACAAGAAGAAGGTCTTAGACTTCATGTGACTAATGAAATGAGTGGAGCTGATACATGGAAGCCCTCCACACTGGAGGGGTGGGATGGGTGGGAGAGGTGGCAAAGAGGGCAGGGTGGGACCGGGAGGACATGGAAGGAAGAGGTGGTAATGGAGACATAACTTGAAGTAATAAATAAATGTTAAGAAAACCTGTGAAGTAGGTTCATCTTTCCACCTTTATGTTTGTTTTATCCATTGACATATGATTGGAACTTTGTGTCCAATTGTGTCCCATGTACCTTTACACCCCTAAACCAACCCCTCAACTATAAATGCTTTTTTATAGTATTTGTTGTATATGCTTTATAGTATATGCTTCTTCTTATGAAACCTTTCTTTTTATGTCATTATGTGTTGGCTGGATTTTTTGTGGTGTGTTCTTTATATATTATTATATTAATCCCCGTATCAGGTAAAGTTGATGCAAGATATTGTATACTTTCCTAGATTGTCTTTTCATTCTTCTCATAGTTTTCTTTCTGTACAGATTTATTTTTCAATTTTATATAATACCATTTGTTAATCTTTGGAACTGTTTTTTTTTTTTTTAATGCCACAGGAGTCCTGTTCATAAAAGTCATAGTGGTTTGGTATAAAAGGCCTATATTATCACAAGTAATCCATAGGTTCATTGCAATTGCCATCGACACTTCAGTTATATTTTTCAAAGAACTAGAAAAAAAATCAAAATTCAAATAAAGCATAAAAGACCATGAAAAGCCAAAACAATCCCAAGCAGAATGGAGACTGAAAGTTATATCACACTACCCCATGCTACAGTGTAACAATGGTATAATGATATAACAACATGATATTGGAATAGAGATATAAGTATGGAGCAGTAGAAGAGAAAAAAATTTGAGATAGAAACCCAAACAGTTATGACCATCTCGTTTTTCACCAAAGTATTGAAAACAATGTGAAAAAAAATGAGCCTATTGAAGAAATGGTGATGGCACAATCACATATGTTCCTCTTTATGAATTACATTATGTACATATCTTTTATCATGAACAAAAATCAGTTCAAGTGGATTAAAGACATTAATTTAGAACCTTAAATGCTTAAATTTCTAGAGGAAATCACAAGGAATACAGTTTAGGATGTAGGAATACAAATGGGCATTTTTAAAAATAGTATTGGAAGTTTTCAAAACATTTGAAAATAGAACCACCCAGGATGAAGAAATACCATTGGGAAATTATGATAATTTGGATCTAATTTTCTTTCTAGATCTATTTTTTTTTTAAATAACATAGCTCACCCACACAAGACTACCAGAATTTGGTATAGAATCTCAAGAGGAGTAGTTTACTTGAGCAAACACTTTGAAGGGGATTCAGAACTCTATGCTTTTTATTTTTTTTTGGCATCAGGGCCATTAAAAGACAGGCCTTTCCATTAAGTGATCTAAAATGGCATTCCATGACAATAAAGACTCAAAGCCACTAGGAAAATTGGTGAGAGGGAATCTGTATAATGAGAGGTATGCAGAAACCTTCTCCTCTTTTCCTTAGGCTTATTCCAACATTGATAGGAAGCTGATTGCCTTATGGGCTCCTTTCCATCATAGTAATTCTGTATACTGAAGAGAAACCTAAGACCCCATAGTTATTTGCAGATTCATTCACAAAAGCCAAGAGATTGAAAAACAATCTGTCAGCCTACTAATCAAGATTGTTACATTTTTGCAATGTAATAATATTCTACCATGAAATAGAACTAAAATCTACCTAAAGATTTAACATATGCTCAATGTAAATTTTCAAAGAAGAATGAGAAAACAGTATAAAATTGTTTGAAAATATGGTAGCCAAAAATGAATTTTTTTTTCATTTTAACTACATGGAACAGAGATAATTATGTTTAGGAAAATAAATCAAACACAGAAAAATGAGTAGTTCATGGTCTCCATGTATATAGAGTCAAAATACTTGTTCTTACAGAAGATAAGCACCAAATTGGGTTCAATATAAGTTTGGGGAGAATAAAGTTAGTTGTAGAAATACAGGAAGTTATTTAACTAAGTACTAATTTTTAGAGAGTAGCAAGTATTTTCAGTGTGCTGTTGAACAGCAGGGAGGCTGGAAATTAGGATAGTGCTTGAAGGGTTCATTTAATATGCACAGCCAAGGGATGTGGATGCCTAACAAAACAAGATGCTTTTTCTCTAAATACAAGTTAAAATTAAAATAAATGTATTTTTGAATGTGTTCAGAAGAAAAATATTTTAAAATCATTAGACTATTTCTAGAAGATGCATGAGGTTTTTGTTTTTGCTGCTCACCTATAATAATGAGGTAAAACTATTAAAACAAATTTATAGATTAGTATATAGTGAAATAATTTTAGATGTAATATTCTATACGTTAATGTAAGAAGTACCTTTACAATATTTAGAGTAATCTTGGTCTTATAAAAGTAGAATTGATTTGGGGGATCCAAGATGGCAGCAGCCCACACACACGCATTTTGAACTTGGGGAAAAGAGCCATAAAAAGCAGAGTTATTGGACACTGTGCAAAAACCAGAGGGGCTAGACCCTCCAGGAGCACACCCAGATCCCAAGGGACTGTTAAAATTCCCAGGGCAAGGCTCTCCCGCCATCTCTCCCAGACACGGAAGCTGCTAAATCCGGGACTCAGGAACTCCCATCTGGAGAGGCACTGGGTAAGATCGACTCTAATACACAGCAAGCAGAATCAGATCCCACACGGGTATCACTAACCAGCCTACTAGGCTCCCCACACCTCAGGCTGACCTTATAGCTATTTAGGAAACTTTGCAGGCTAGTCGAAGTCTTAGCAAGGCAGAAGCAGGGTGCACGGCTGCAGGAGGTCCACAGCCATGCGCCTGCAGTTAAGGAGCCCAGCAGAAGATCAAACAGGGGGGCAGGGCAGAGGTGCACGCCCACAGCGAAGGAGACGGGCAGAAGCCCGCATAGGGGGGTGGGGCAGAGGAGCGCACCCACAGCGGAGGAGCCAGGCGGGAAGCCTGCACAGTGAAGTGGCAGGGCTGGACGCGCACAGAGGCACACAGAGGCAGAGCTAGCAGCGGATACGCACAGAGGCTGAGGGCTCCAAAATGTGGAAGCCAGAAGCTCGGGGACCATAGCTGTATTCTGGAAAACCCAGACATATTAGGCGTGGAGCCAGGCCCTCTCAGTCTCCTTGGGGACAACCAGAGTCCACAGAATCCGTGCCTGGGCAAAAAGGTCCATATCATCAGAACCACTACAGGCGGATCACTCAGTGTGCAACATAGAGAAGTCTGACTTGGGAGCAGTGAAACAATCCTGGGTCATTCCTCATTACCTGGGAATAGGCTGCACCAGCTCACAGTGCTTCAGGCTATTAGAAACACAGTGACCCTGAGATCCCCCTGTAAGCAACGACAGATAGCCAAGCAATTCAACTGCTACACCAAAGCATCCCCTGTGGATCCAAGGCCAGAAGACGATGAGAGCAGACAGCTACACACATCCATATGGCCAAAGTTCCAAGAAAAAACAGAAATCAAGGAAATATCACTCCAACAACGCAGAACTATCCTACCTCATCCAATTTGGATGACCTCACAACAGCAGAAACACATGAAAACGATGATAATTCTACATTATGGAAAGTGATAGAGTCCCTTCAAGAAGAACTTAAATCTATGAAGGAATTCAAAGAAGCCACAATTTTACAAGTCAAAACAATGAATAACACCATTAAATAGCTCCAAGCCAAGGTGACTCAGCTTGAACAGGAAAAGGACAGAGCAAAGAAAGATTTCCAGGCAAAAACAAGCAAACTGGAAAAGGAAATGTACAAAACGAACAATACCATTCAAGACATGAAAATATAAGTGGAAACAATAAAAAAAAAAAAACAGTCAGAGTTAAAAGAGGAAATGGAGAATCAAAGGAGAGAACAGGAACTACGGATGTGAGTATCAAAAATAGGATGCAAGAGATGGAAGACAGGATCTCAGGCATGGAAGATTCAATGGAAGAAATCAGTACAACATCCAAAGAAAATGAGAAAGCTAAAAAATCGCTCACCCACAATATCCAAGAAATCAAGAACTCAGAGAAAAGACGGAACCTAAGAATTATAACCATAAAGGAAAGAGAAGACTCCCGACTCCAAGGTCCAGGAAATATCTTCAACAAAATCATAGAAGAAAATTTCCCAAACCTGAAAAAAGAGATGCCAATAAAAATCGAAGAGGATTACAGAACACCAAACAGATTAGATCAGAAAAGAAACTCCTCTCACCACATAATAATTGAAACACCAAATGTACAGAAAAAAGAAAGACTATTAAAAGCTGTAAGAGAAAAAGATCAAGGCACATAAAATGGCAGACCCATCAGAATTACACCTGACTTCTCTTCAGACACTTTAAAAGCTAGAAGGGCCTGGACAGATATCCTACAAGTTCTGAGAGAACATAGGTGCCCAGCCAGACTACTATACCCAGCAAAACTCTCTACCAACATAGATGGAGAAAACAAGATATTCCATGACAAAATCAAATTTAAACAATATCTACCCACAAACCCAGCCCTACAGAAAATCCTAGAAGAAAATTCCAATGCAGAGAAGAAAACTACACCCAAGAAAACAGAGGGAATAGAAAACCCCACAGCAACTAAACCAAAAGAGGCACAGGACGATCACCTATACCAAACTAATGGGAAATAACAACCCCAGGTCACTAATATCTATCAACATGAATGGACTCAACTCCCCAGTGAAAAGACACAGGCTTACAGATTGGATCCATAAGCAAGACTCGTCTTTTTGCTGCATACAATAAACACATCTCACTATCAAAAATAGACACTATCTCAGAGTAAAGGGTTGGGAAAAGGTTTTCCAAGCAAATGGACCCAGGAAGCAAACTGGAGTAGCCATCCTAATATCAAACAAAACAGACTTCCAACTGAAGTTAATGAAAAAAGACAAAGAAGGGCATTATATACTCATTAAAGGGAATATTCATCAAGAGGACATCTCAATATTGAACATTTATACCCCAAATACAAAGGCACCTACATTTGTAAAAGAAACTCTTCTAAAACTTAAATTGCACGTCGATCACAACACATTAGTAGTAGGAGACTTCAACACCCCACTCACAACAATGGACAGATCATCAAAACTGAAGCCAAACAGAGAAATATTGAGTCTAACAGAGATCATGAACCAAATGGACCTAACAGATATCTACAGAACGTTTCACCCAAACACAAAGGAATACACCTTCTTCTCAGTACTTCACGGAACCTTCTCCAAAATCGACCACATAGTCGGACACAAAGATAGTCTCAACAGATACAAGAAAATTGAAATAACACCTTGTATCTTATCAGACCACCATGGAATAAAGCTGGTCTTCAACAGTAAAAGAATCAACAGAAAGCCTACACACACATGGAAATTGAACAATTTCTTACTGGATGACTACTGGGTCAGGGAAGAAATAAAGAAGGAAATCAAAGACTTCTTAAAATCCAACGACAATGAAGGCAAAACATACCCAAACCTATGGGATACGATGAAAGCTCTGTTACGAGGAAAGTTCATAGCACTAAGTGCCTTCAAAAAGAAAATTGTGACAGCTCATATTAGCAAATTAACAGCTAAACTGGGTGAATTGGAAAAAAAAAAGAAGCAAACACTCCCAAGAGGAGCAGAAGGCAGGAGATCATCAAACTTAGGGCTGAAATCAACAACTTAGAAACAAAAAGAACTATACAAAGAATCAATGAAACCAAGAGTTGGTTCTTCGAGAAAATCAACAAAATAGACAGACCCCTAGCCAAATTAACTAAAAGGCAAAGGGTAAGAACCCAAATCAATAAAATCAGAAATGAAAAGGGAGAAATAACAACAGACATTGAGGAGATCCAGAGAATATTTGGGTCCTACTTTAAAAATCTATATTCCACCAAATTTGAAAACCTAAACGAAATGGACAATTTTCTCGATACAATCCACCTACCAAAACTAAATCAAGATAAGATTAACAGATTAAATAGCCCAATAACCCCTAAGGAAATAGAAACAGTGTTTAAAAATCTCCCAACCAAAAAAAGCACAGGGCCAGATGGCTTTAGCACGGAATTCTGCCGGACCTTCAAAGAGGAGCTAACACAAATACTCTTAAAACTCTTCCACCAAATAGAATCAAAAAGAACACTACCAAACTCATTCAATGAGGCCACAGTCACTCTGACTCCTAAACCACACAAGGACCCAACAAAGAAAGATAACGTCAGACCAATCTCCCTCATGAACATAGATGAAAAATACCTAATAAAATACTACAAACCGAATTCAAGAACACATCAAAAGTATCATAAACCATGATCAAGTGGGCTTCATTCCAGGAATGCAAGCACGTTTCAACATACGAAAGTCTATCAACGCTATTCACCATATAAACAAGACGAAAGAAAAAAATTACATGATAATCTCGCTAGATGCAGAAAAAGCATTTGACACAATCCAACACCCCTTCATGCTAAAAGTTTTGGAGAGAACGGGCATACAAGGACCATACCTAGAAACAATTAAGGCAATATACAGCAAGCCAGTGGCCAACATCAAATTAAATGGAGAGAAACTTGAAGCATTTCCTCTAAACTCAGGGACAAGACAAGGATGCCCACTTTCCCCATATCTCTTCAATATACTACTTGAAGTTCTTTCTGGAGCAATAAGACAACAAAAAGAGATCAAGAGATACAAATTGTAAATGAAGAAGTCAAAATATCCCTATTTGCAGACGATATATTAGTATACATAAGTGACCCCAAAAATTCTACCAGAGAACTCTTACAGCTGATAAACACCTTCAGCAAGGTGGCTGGATACAAAATTAACTCAAAAAAAAAAAAATCAGAAGCCCTTCTATATACAACTAACAAATGTACTGAGAAAGAAATAAGGGAAACAACCCCCTTCACCATAGCCACAAACAATATAAAATACCTGGGGGTAAATCTAACCAAGCAAGTAAAGGACCTATACAACAAGAACTTCAAGCCCCTGAAGAAAGAAATGGAAGAGGCCTTTAGAAGATGGAAAGATCTCCCATGCTCATGGATAGGTAGGATCAACATAATAAAAATGGCTATCCTACCAAAAGCAATATATAGATTCAATGCAATTCCTATCAAAATACCAACACAATTCTTTATAGACATGGAAAGAGCAATTCTCAATTTCATATGGAACAACAAAAAGCCCAGAATAGCTAAATAAATCCTGTGCAATAAAAAAAGCATCTGGAGGTATCAGCATCCCAGATTTCAAGCTGTACTACAGAGCAATAGTTGTAAAAACAGCATGGTATTGGTATAGAAACAGACCAGTAGATCAATGGAATCGAAGTGAAGACCCAAAAATGGACCCACACACCTATGGCCAACTAATATTTGACAAAGAAGCCAAATCTGCACAATGGAAGAAGGAGAGCATCTTCAACAAATGGTGCTGGTCCAACTGGATGTCCACTGGCAAAAGAATGAAATTAGACCCATACTTATCACCTTGTACAAAACTTAAATCCAAGTGGATCAAAGACCTTAACATAAGGCCAGTCACACTAAATCTACTAGAAGAAAGATTGGGAGAAACCCTGGAACTCATTGGCACAGGTGACAACTTCCTGTACAGAACACCAACAGCTCAGGACCTGAGATCAACAATCAATAAATTGGGACTTTATGAAACTGAAAAGCTTCTGTAAGGCAAAAGATACTGTCACTCGAACAAAATGGCAACCAACAGACTGGGAGAAAATCTTCACCAACCCTACATCTGATAGAGGGCTAATATCCAAAATCTACAAAAAAACTCAAGAAACTAAATACCAAGAAAACAAATAATCCAATCAAAAAATGGGAGATTGAGCTAAATAGAGAATTCACAAAGGAGGAATCCCTAATGGCCAAGAGACACCTGAAGAAATGTTCAACATCCTTAATCATCAGAGAAATGCAACTCAAGACGACCCTGAGATTCCACCTAACACCTGTTAGAATGGCTAAGATAAAGGGCTCAAATGACAGCACATGCTGGCGAGGGTGTGAAGAAAGGGGAACCCTCCTCCATTGCTGGTGGGAGGGCAGGCTTGTGCAACCACTATGGAGGTCAGTATGGCGATATCTTAGAAATCTTGAAATAGCTTTGCCTCAGGACCCAGCCATAACACTTCTGGGTATACACCCAAATGATTCCTCTTGGAGTCATATGGAAGTCTCCCCATCTATGTTCATAGCAGCCTTATTTGTAATAGCTAGAAAATGGAAACAACCCAGATGTCCCTCAACTGAAGAATGGATTAAAAAACTGTGGTACTTGTCTCTTAAGAACTTGATTACTGGGTATTTTAGAGAATATCTGTGATAGACTGTCATAGTAGCTAACAAAGTGACATGTTTGCATGACTAGGAGTTTGTTTTACTTAACTATCCTAGACAGTTTTAGACAGTTGGTATTAAGACGCCAGAGCTTCACATTTTATTTTTAAGTATCTCTAGGTATGATACCATTAGGAAGCGCTACCTTTAATTTTGTATCAGTATACAAAGATCTATTCAATTGTGGTTAAATATACTCTTAATTATGTATCAATATACAAAGATCAATGCCTATGTAGCCCAATACAATCTTAATATTACATCCATATACAAGGGTCAATACCATTGTGGCCAACTATAATCTTAATTTTGTATCAATATACAAAGACCAATACCGATGTAATTCAATACAATCTTATTTTTGCACAATAAACAATGGTCAATACCACTTTAGCCAAATATACTACTAATTTTGTATCAATATACAAAGGTATAAGGGCATATTCAATAATCTGCCCCTTCTTCTTGGACCTTCCTGTGCTATGTCTATATCTCATTTTTCTCAAGCCTATGCACAAGCAACATTTGATTATCTAAATACAAGTGATGGTTAGGGCATCTTCAAAAACCCCAAGAGGTCTGCAGAATATGGCATTCAAAGATGTTATCTTAAATTAAGATTTTCTTTTTTTTTTGATATCGAGACATATTAGCTCCTGACAGCACCCCTATTCTACTCCAAGTAGAAGATAAGCATCGAAGAATCTCCAGTGTGAGATGGTTGAATTAGTGGCAAGCCTATCTATTGGCATGAAAAATCCCCTTGCTCCAACTGCAGAAGACTGCTGTCCAAAAAGGACAAAACTTGGTAGCAGGGAAGTCGACAGCCTAGCTCTGCCAAGACAGGGTAGGTAAGTCCTTCATAATCCCTGCTCTACAACAAATGTCTGTCAGAAAAACAGGACCCAAAGGCTGAAGACTGATGCTGGAATGTATGGAGAGAAAATGGGAACTGTCCAGGCAGTCACTGGTATGTCTTTTCTTAGTTTTGGAAGCTGCAGGCCCTGCACTTCCTTTATAAGCAGATATATTTATCCCTCTCAGGTCTCTGAGGTGGTTGAAGAATAGACAGCTAGAGTCTCATAGTTAAATTTTGAGTTGTTTAGGAATCAAGAGGGTGTTATAGATCTAAGAAGATACTCTTAAAAGTGTGTTGCGAGTTAGTTAGAATGTTGAGTCAGATATAGACCTTTAAACTCATGGAGATGGTTAGATAGTAGAATGTTAAAGTCAGGGGCCAAATATGTATAAACTGGACATTGGGAAGGTATACTGGGCCATTTAACTCTCATAAATGTTTCATACTTATATCTGTTGTTTTGTATAATACTTACTGTTATAAGAGAAGGAACCATCTGTTGGACTGAAAGGGGAAACTTCTAGGGGGAAGAGGGTGGAAGGGCGGGATAGGAAGGGGGAATAGGGAAGGGTTTGTGACTGAGATGTAACTTGAAGAAAAAAAAATAAAATATTTAAAAAAGAGCTGTGGTACATCTATACAATGGAATATTACTCAGCTATCAGAAACAATGAAATTATGCAATTTGAAACCAAATGGATGGAACTAGAGAAGCTCATCCTGAGTGAGCTAACCCAGACTCAGAAGGATGCACATGGCATCTATTCACTTATAGTAGGATTTTAGCTATATAGTACAGGATATCTGTACTACAATCAACACACTAAAGGGAGCATGGACATAGACTTTTTTTTTCTTTTTCCCTTTTCTTTTTCCTTTTTTTTTGCTGTTGTTCTTTGTTTTTGTGGGTTTGTGTGTTTGTTGGTCTGTTTTTTTAGTTTTCCCTTCCTAGCAAGGAGACACCTTTCACTGGCGGTACTGCCTCGTAGGCCCCCAGTGTATGAAGATGCTCTTGGCCCTCATATGACTCCTGAACTGTGGCAAGTGACTGTTATGTAGGGACACTCCACCCCAGAGGAACAAGAGGGAAGGATTAGGGGGTAGAAGATGGGAGGGTGGGGCTGGGAAGCAGGGAAAGAGGACAATATGATGGAAATGTAACCTGAAGCAACAAACAAATTTATTAATTAAAAAAAGCAGGTAACAGGTTTAAAACACTGTAAATAAAATAAAGGTTACAGCCATTCAACCTGGTTTTATAAACCTCCAAGAGTTGAAAAAACTTAGAGCTAAGGTAAAATACATGAAATGCGTGGTGTTAGCCCATGCCTTTAACTTCAGCAGAGACGGGAGGAGCACTATAGAGTTAGTTGTCTTATACATTCTAGAGTTACACGGAACAGGGTGGTGATGGTGCACACCCTTAATTCCATCACTCAAGAAGAGTACATCCTTAATCCCAACACACTAGAGACAGAAAAAGGCAGATCTCAGAGCTTAAGGTCAGCCTGATACAAAACAAACTCTAAATAGAGAAAAACTTCGATCCAGGAGTGGTGGAGCACATCTTTAATCCCTTCAGATGGGAATAACAGGTCTTTGATCCCAATAATTAGAATGCACAGACAGACACGTAGGATTTGGAAGGACTTAAGTTTAAAAGCTACTTACAAAAGGCCTACTCAATACAAACAAATTGTCCTTTGTGATCTCAAAATATATATACTACGGCTTGTTTAGCTCCAAAATAATTTCCTCTTTAATCAGGATTGAAAGATAATACTTTATATATTGTCAAAAAAAATTTGCTTCAGGAGAAATATTACCTAACCCTCCCCCCTCATAAAAAAGGGTAAATGTCCCAAAGTTAGGATTAGGGCAGGGCTTTGTTCTTACCTTTCCAGGAGATTTAAAGCATCCATTCAAACAATCCAGGGACAACTGGACAACGGAAACCTCAACAGAAAACAGAATCAGACACCAAAGAAGACGAGAGGCCCAGATGATCCAGCCTTGTAGACTTTCTCAATAGCTGTTTCCATCAAAAGTCTACAACCACAACAACTCAAAAATCGCTAAGATCGTTCAGCTCTACACACTGCCCCAGCCAGAACTTCAGTAAAGCCTGGAAGAGCAGCTTCTGCCTACAAACTTCTTAGGACATCTGAACAGCTGAGCACAAAAGGACTGAACATAAAAGGATTGTATTAACATTTTTAACCATTTTTTCATTCTGGTTTGGGCCCCAAACAGGTTTACTACGACCCAAATCAGCAGGAAGTCATTTTAAGAGAGCGATGTAACATGCCCAGAGAATGGAGAGGGTGTTTCTCTCCCCCCCCCCCTTTGGCTATTTGATGGATAACAGAAAACTTTGTTATTTAAGGGAAGAAACTACAAGCTGTTAAATGGTCTTGTTAAATAGGTTTTGGGTTAGACCCAGGGACTACTTTCTTTTTCTTTTCTGTATCCTTCTTTCTCTCCTATGTAGGAGTGAACAGACTTGAGAAAAATGGGACATAGACATAGTATGGGAAGGGCCAAGAAGAAGGGACAGATTATTGAATATACCCTTATACCTTTGTATATTGATACAAAATTTGTATTGTATTTGGCTAAAGTGGTATTGACCATTGTATATTGTGCAAAATTAAGATTGTATTGGACTACATCGGTATTGACCTTTGTATATTGATACAAAATTAAGATTATAGTTGGCCACAATGGTATTTACCCTTATATATTGATGTAATATTAAGATTGTATTGAGCTACATAGGCATTGATCTTTGTATATTGATGCAAAATTAAGAGTATATTTGGCCACATTGGTATTGATCTTTGTATATTGATACAAAATTAAAGGTAACGCTGCTTAAAGGTATTGTACCTAGTGATACTTAAAAATGAAATGTGAAGCTCTTGCCCCTTGATACCAACCATCTTATACCATTTAGGATAGTTAAGAAATACAAACTCCTAGTCATGCAAGCGTGTCATTTTGATAGCTACTATGACAGTCTATCACAGATATTCTCTAGCTACTCAGAAATCAAGTTGTTAAGAAACAAGCAACATTTGCTTATCTAAATACAAGAAATAGATAGGGCATCAAAAACCCCAAGAGATCTGCAGAATATGGCATTCAAAGATGTTTTCTTAAATTAAGATTTTTTTGGTATTGAAACATATCAGCTCCTGACAGCATCCCCTATTCTACTCCAACTAGAAGATGAGCATTGAAGAATCTCCAGTGTGAGATGTTTGAATTAGTGGTAAGCCTATCTCCTGGTATGAAAAACCCCTTGCTTCAACTGTAGACAGACTGCTGTCCAAAAAGGACAAAACTTGGTAGCAGGGAAGTCGACAGCCTAGCTCTGCCAAGACAGGGTAGGTAAGTCCTTCATAATTCCTGCTCTACAATCAATGTCTGTCAGAGAAGCGGGACCAAAAGGCTGAAGATTGATGCTGTAACGTATGGAGAGAAAACAGGAACTCTTCGGGCAGCCACTGATATGTCATTTCTTAGTTGTGGATGATGCAGGCCCCGCACTTCCTACATAATCCGATATATTTATCCCTCTTAGGTCTCTGAGGTGGTTGAAGAATAGATAGCTAGAGTCTCATAGTTAAATTTTGAGTTGTTTAGGAATCAAGAGGGTGTTCTGGATCTAAGAAGATGTTTTTAAAATTGTGATGCAATTTAGTATGAAAGCTGAGTCAGATATAGAACTTTAAACTCATGGAGATGGTTAGATGGTAGAATGTTAAAGTCAGGGGCCAAATATGTATGGACTAGACATTGGGAATGTATGCTGGGCCATTTAACTCTCATAAATGTGGCGTATTTATTTCTGTTGTTTTGTATAGTATTTACTGTTATAAGAGAGGAACCATTTGTTGGACTGAAAGGGGGAGCTGTTGGGGGGAAGAGGGTGGAAGGGTGGGACAGGAAGGGGGAATTGGGAAGGGATTGTGACTGAGATGTAACTTGAAGAAATAAAAAATAAAGTATAAAAAAAAGTAGAATTGATTTATTGTCAGAATACAAATATAGTTAAAGTTTCTCAATTGGGTTCTTGTATCATGGTTATGTTAAGATAAATGTATTACCTTAATAACCCCTGACTACTTTTATGTTTCCTATAACCAATAACATACTTTGAGAATTCCACAGCAAGCATATCTAAATCTTACAAAAAAATAAAGTGCAAGAATTTTATATTCTTTTTTGTGTTTTCTCATTGTCTTCACAGACTATTTACTCTGGGCCAAGATATTTGGTCATATGAAGCATTGATCCACCTCTATTATGTTCAGTATTGTGCTAATGATTCCTGGGTTCTCCTAAGCTTATCCTGGTATGCAACTATAAAGCTTATAGCAACTATTATCTCATCCACTATATTATAAATTAATTTTCTGTGATTTTATTACTTCTTCTTTTACACATGATAATTCTAAAAGGCTCTAGCTGTCAATTGAAGAGAATTTTTCTAAAAGCTATAATATTGTTTACACTGTGCGATTCTGCAAAATTAAATTCTAGCCACTAATGAATAAGTTGCTGGAGAACTTTTCTACAGCACTGCCTAATTCATCAGAGAAATTCTCAGGGGAATTGGTCCTCAAGGTCCTCCTTCATGCTGAATTTCTATTACAATAAAACAATTGTGTATGTATACTAAGGTGAACCCTAGGCACTTTTACTAAACTACTAATATAGTGGTGTAAGTTTTGACTAAAGAAAACTAGTTAAGAAAGCTTTCTGGTTCAGCTAAGTGCAGACACATACACAGTGTCCCTGTCTGCCAGCTCCCATCATGAAGGATGCCATAGACCTGTAACAGGCAGAATATCACCAGTTCTCAGTTCTCCATTTCATCATATCTGTTGCAGAAATTAAGTTCTTGATGAGGGCTGTTGAGAGGCTCACTTCATAAATATTCTAGATTGATTAAGACATTTAAAACAATATAACTGTCATTCTCTCCTTGCCCACTAGTTATGTGAAACTCCCGATGATCAAAGACTAAAAGTATCTGCCTGTAGTTCTGCTCTAATGTAAGTCACTGAAAAGTATTCTTTCTGTCTATGAGCCACTCCTAGTTCTGCCACCTTGATGGAGAGAACTTATGCAGAGGCGAAGCAAGCTACAAACAAGATGACTGAAAGTTCTTTCCAAAGGAGTTTGTTTTATTTGAAACACTGTGGTAATTTATTGCAAAAGATCCTCCCCAAAAGAGTTAATGTTCAATATTGAAGGAATAACAAAGATCATGTAGCTTTTCTGGAGATACAATCTATACCAGAATAGACAACTAGGGAGAAACTAACTGATGGAAAACCTCAAACTCTGAATTAGTTTATATATCTTCAAAGGAGATCACTCTTAATTAAAATAACGTTGTATTCCAAAGGTTGGTGAGAAAATACAACAATAAGCTAAAATTCTTATAGATTTATAGCAAAACTGAATGTGGATAGATAGCAGCAGCCAATGATCATGGCTAAAATTACGTCTATGTGACCTATGTGTTCAAGTCCAAAGCAATTTAAAATTTTACATCAGGGAATTGCAAGATGGGAAATAATTCAGAACTACCTGAAACAAACAAAGAATAACAACAATAAAAACAAATACTAAAATGATGGTGAGGAGAATTATTATATTAGGTAAAGTTTTTGCTTTACAAAGAGTGAGGGCATACTAATAAAAAGGCATTAGGAAAGTGTGTATTATTTAGTAGGGAGAAATACTGATTAGAAATCATAAGAGAATGAAAATTCACCTAGATGTCACACAGTAAATAAAGCCTACTAACTACAGAGAAACTGAGAAATCACTTAAAATAGGTTAAAAAAAAAAGGAAAGCATTTTCAAAGAAATGCATAAATATGCACATAAATATTTCACCAACTAAATAATATGAATAATTGCAAATGATTACAATTGAGATGTTGAAGTTAAACACAACAATTAAAATAAAAAGTAAACCAGAGGAGTTCACCTTCTTGTAAAAAAATCAAATTTGAATAAGGATCAACAGAGATAATGCAATTTAAAGAAGAGAAGGCAAATAATTTTAAAATAAATTTTAAAATGTTGGATTTCAAACGTGGGACCCCTAGCCCTAACACTGTTAATACAAAAACAAATCCATTGAACTGCTCTCAGGGACCTAACAATTCCTTTCATAATCACCTGCTGTTGCCAAGTGCACCAGGTGCCTGGTATAGACAAAAGGCCCCCTGCCACCACAGCTTTCTCTCTCCCTGCATTCCTTTTCTCAGCACATTTGCTCTCTCTGATCCCCTACTCTCTGTCTCCCTATCTGAGTGGCAATTTCCCTGGCCCTGTTGTCTGAGACCAGTGAACCCACCCAAGAGCTGATCCAAATAAACCTGCCTTCATATTTTTAATTTGGCTTGAATCAGCTTATTTTGTCCACTGAGGAAACCTATTAGTAAACTATGGAATATGAAAGCAAATTAAAAATTGATATGAAATATCAAGTACTTTCAATGAATAATTAAAAAGAAAATTAAATAAATGTTACAGAATAAAATACTTAGAAAGGTATAAAAGCCTACCTTGGAGACTATTAATATACCTGAAGCAAATTACAGAATATTTAAAATTATATATATATATATATATATATATGTCTTTTCATGTTTATATGGTGAAAATTTGTTGTTGTGATTGTAGTTATAATCCCCAAATTCATCTTTAAATTCAACAACACTTACGTCATCATCCCCAGAGCTTCTTCTTTTGGAGAAATTTATATACTAAGGAAAAAAAACACTCACACACACACACCATTGAAGGAAACAAAATTAGGTGAAAACAGCCTTGGGAATGAAACAGCTGTGTACATACACATTCTGACACTGAGTCAATGACCATGAGAAGATAGGTGCAAGAATAAACACATTGATTCATGAAAGACGTTTTAGATCTACCTACCACTCACAGGTTTGGTCAATTGAACTATAATAAACATATTCATACAATTCAGTGGGAGTCTATTCTGTGTAAGAAATCATTACAAGAGAACTGAACAGCCGAAGGAAAAATAATAAAGTTTATTTTCACCTCAACAAAATATACCCAAGGTGAATAAAGCATTCTATATCCTAAACATAAATACCAAGACCATTTTCTTCTTGGATACACACCAAACTTTGGATATCACACAGTACTATTTGGTTTGTTTGGAAGAATAACTGTTTTATTAAAAGAAAATCAATTTGGAGCTAATATTGTTTATCTAAAAGACTGGGTAATTTGAATGTAAGAAATTGTTAGGTACAATATTGAAGAAAATAGAATACTTCTATTTACTAACACCATTTTAAAAATAATATATTTGAATGATAATATTACTTTGTGGTGCTATTGGGTGTGTTTTTGTTGGCTGTGCTCTTGATTATATGACATAGGCTCTTACTATGTAAACACAAGTATGTAAATGATTGTAGTATTTAAAATTGGAAATCCTTGGCAGATATGATATTCATGTTAGATTATACTATAATTATGGTAAAATTTAGAAAATAATATGAGTGTGATGAACGTATGTAATTCACTACTTAATTTATCACAAATTTATATTGACTTACCAGTGTTTTAAATAATTGCTGTAATCTGTTTACTAAAATTTAAATAAAACCTTTAACCGTGAGTCTAACAAAAACTAAAATCCTAAGTGAGATATTTCTTCTACGTTGAAAATGGTTCTGAATATGAATATTTATATGAAATTCCTATGAATGGCATGCCTATAATATACCTGTTTTCCTTAATTTATACCAAATAAAACTGACCCCACTGCCAACAAATTCACAGTGAATTAAATGTTAAAGTGTCATACATTATTGATAAGACTTTCGCATTCTACCTTGGACATATGTTACCTCTGTAATAATGACATGACTGAGATGTTCTTAATCAAAGCCAGTGGAGTTTTCATTGGGTAGGGAGGGAGGAAGTGGAGCTGTTGTGAGGGATATCATATCCTTCCTAATTTCCTTCAGTGCTCTACTGAAAACTGCCTGTAGCATGGCATATTATAGGTTTGCCCTTTGGATTTAGACAGTGAATACATATCACACAAATAGATATCAAAGTAGGAATGTGGCATTATTTTTATGGTGTAAGTGTCAGAAATAGAACACCATCATTGAAGTGTAATATATAAAAATAGATTCAGATAGTCTGAAAATAGCCTGTAAATTAACATGAGCAGAACTTCAGGGACCTAAGTTATGGCTCCTGAGGTGTGAGTGGAGATGAGATTTGCAGTGATGGTTGAACTTATTACAAAACTGACAAAACACAGATGCCCACAGATGGGAGGTTCTAGAACTTAATACCACAACCTACCCACTGATTCTGGCATTGTGCACTGGCATTGAAAGAACATAAAATTTGATATGCCAGGATAGGTTGATATCCATAGAAGATTTCCCTTTCTCTGAGGAGAAAGAGAAGGGGCATAGAGGGAGGAGAGGATAGAGGGAGGAACTGGGAGGAGAGGAGAGAGGGGAAGCTCTGATCAGGATGTAATGTAAATATATGAATTAATTAATGAAATAAATAACAACACTATAGAAAGAAACTAAAGAACATTTCTAACTTTAAACTGCTATATAATATGTCAAGATACAATTCTGTCAGGATAAAGCTCAGTATGCTTTAAAGAATGAGAGTCATGATAAAGAAACTGTGGTACATTTACACAATGGAATAATACACAGCTATTATAAACAAGGACATCATGCGATTTGCAGGCAAATGGATGGAACTAGAAAAGTTCATGCTGAGTGAGGTAACACAGACCCAGAAAGACACACATGGTATGTACTCATTCATAACTGGCTATTAGCCATTAAGTGCATGATAACCATGCGACAACCCACAGACCCAAAGAAAACTAAATCCTAACAAGGATAACTCAAGGGATTAGGTTTGAATTCCTCTAAGAAGCAGAAAAGAAAAAATACATCAGAAGTGGATGGAGAAAGGGAACGGGATAGGAACCTGCCATTACTGTCACCTGAGTGGCTTTTCCAGCAGATAATGAAAACATGCAGAAACCCACAGCCAAACATTAGGTAAAACTCAGGGAATATTGAAGAAGAGTTAGGGGAAGCTTTAAAGAAGCTAGATGGATCAAGAATTACACAAGAAGATCCACATAGCTAATTAACTCAGATTCAGTGGGACTCATAGAGGCTCAACCACCAACCAAATAGCATCTATGGACTGGTCGTAGGCCTAGTACATGTATGAAGCTGATAGGTTTCTTGTTCCTCAAGTGGATCCCCTAACAATTGGAGTAGGGACTATCTCCAACTTGGATGCTGTTGCTTCCCTCTGGATCCCATTTTCCTAGTAGAGCTACATTCTCTTTCCTCATTGCAAGAGGAGGCTCTTAGTCCTGATGCGATTTGATGTGCCAGAGTGTGTTTCTACTGGGTTCAGCAGGGTGGATTGGGGGAAGTTAATGAGAGACTGGAACTAGGAGGAGAGGAGGAAAGGGAGTGATGATTGGGATGTAAAATAAACAAATAAATTAATTATTAAAAATGTTCTTAATACATAAGAAAAATAGACAAATAAAAGAACGGTAGTCATATCCCAGTATCCTGGAACAAGGATGGGAGCCCAGTCATTTCTATTGGAGATCAAGACGAATATTTAGGACCAGTGCAACCTCTACCTGCTTAGAAAGTTCACTTCTGAATTGAATTCTGATGTCTGCTTTAGGATCTAAGTGTCACAGTTCAGGCAAATTTTACATGTGAAACTGATTTTATCACAGTATTGGTATAATATATATATATACATATATATATGTACATATAATGTGTGTATATAAATACGTATATAGAAATATGTGTTTGAAAAGTGAAAAGTGAACCCATCATTGGATGATTTTAAGTGGCTAGGAATAGGCATGAAAACCTGGAATTTAATATTTTACATATAATCAGTTCTAAGAACACACATAATATCCAGAGTTTAAAAATTAACATACAATTTAAAAGTTTTCCTGAAAAATATCTTTGCACTAACAGGAATAAAATTTTCATGTTAATTTTTTTTGATTTTACAATAATGTGTAATAACTTTAAAAAAGAAACAATGATCGCTCTCCTGATTAGTAACCTAGAAATAGACAAAGTAGAAAGTTAAAAAGAAAAAGAGTAAATATTCATCCCAGACTTTCCAAATTTTGACCAATGTATCAAACATTTTCTTGGTCCTAGAATGAGAATTATATTCAAAACATAGAGGTCAAATAAAAAGAAATTCTTATTTATTTCTTCTACAAAAGCCAAAATAATTTTGTAGAATGTAATATTTGGTCATGATAAAAAACAAAAACAAAAAAGTGCAAAGTTAACAATTATAAATTCACCACATAAACATAAGAATGTAATGTCCAGACAAAAAAAAAAAGAGTGTCTTGATGAATAATTTAAAGGAGTTTCATTCATTAATTTAGAAATAATCAAATTCATAAAAATTGTTACAATTGTATTTATTTGGGGAACACCCAATACTCATGTTTTTAAAAATTTATCTCATTAGAAAAACAAAATTTTCTCTCTTGGAATAATTTTTCAATTTCCCCCAGTAGGTACTTTTATACATTTTTGAATGTGTAGATGTGATTTGGGTTAAATATTGATTAAATTAATTGTATAAAGTTAAGATGAATATAATAAAGTTCACATTCAAATTAATCATGTAAAATTCATATTCAACTTACTCTATAGCTATGTATTTGTATTTTCTAAACTATATACAGAGATAGTAAACTACTTTCTATAGAATCAAATTCTTACTATGTGTTCTTTTGCTGTTCAATGAAATGGAACAAAATCAGAAAGAGTACTTTCTGGGACACCTGAGGACTAGATTCCTCTTTCATATTTTGTTTAACAAGCCAAGCTTTTCCAAATGCAAGTAACTCCAGATAAAAAGGATTGATACTCCATTCCTGCGTTTGCATGGATGTACAAATGTGTACATACAGCTATATACATATACAAATGAAATAACTCACTAAAATATAAAATGAATTGAAGTGAGATTTTCATAGTTAATATAGAAAAATTACTCATAGCACATTGAACTTATAACACTAAAATTTACATGTTACTCCATTAGAAATATGTTAGAATACTTTGGCATTCTAAACTAGTAATATATAACATTATCTAGCAAACTGTAATTTATTTACTCAGTTCTCATATTCATTCAGTGTTTGTCAAGTGCCAGATATTTAACAAGTAAATAACATAGAAATAAATAAATATATCTTGTTTCTTCACACAACTTGCATTTTACAAACAAGGGTACAATCTAGAACTACTTGAAAATTAACATATGTCATAAATATTTAAGAGTATTTTCTATAATTTATTGTTTTTAATAAGTGTTTTAAATAGAAATTTATCTGTCCTTAAATTCTTCAACCGATTGTTTTACCTAGATTGTGATACCTGCCTACCACAATGACTAGCATAACAGAATACCCTAAGTGTATAAAGGGGCAGTCACTTCTGGTACTAACCAACAGATATTTAATTTGACTTAAGGCCTGTTCAACAGGAGAAAAATTATGCCTGGAGCTACAAACCTACTCCACCACCTGGGGTTGGTAAGGTCACGGATCTCAGAGAAGAACCTACCTTATTAAATCAGCATAATTATTAAGTACATTCTAAATATCTAGAAATATTTTCACAGATAAGTGTAAATCTCATCCCTCATTAAAGAAGCTTTCTTTTGCAGAAAAGATCATTACAGAAAACCACAACTGGTTAATATACCAAGAACAATGGTTGTGGATTGTTCAGCCACAATGGATGCATTTACAACATAATACAGCATATAAGGCTCAAGGCATACCACTGATTTACTGTCAGAGGCATAGGACCAGGAAGTGTGTGAAGAAGAGGTGAGATTGTGTCTCCTAAAAAAGACAGTAAACATATACTCCTGATAATTCAACACTCTGAATGCCTAAATAAGATATGAACAAGGACAACAATAGGCTATCATGGAAAGCTAATCTTATGGGGCCCCACCCTTACAGAAAGAACTACAGGGAACTAAGGAATGTTGAGAGCAGGATAATTAATCTCTCCTAAAGATGAACCCCTTAATTGGTTATTTAATAAAAAATAATCAGCACTGAAGTAATATACACACAAGCAATACTAAATGGACTCAGAGTGTTGATTTTATATATTTATGAATATACTTCTTTGTGTGTCTGTGTTACAATCCCCCAAAATAAATAAATAAACTATGGAAAGGTATAAAAGGAGTAGGAGGTATGAAAGGTAGTGGGGATTAGGGGAGGAAATGTAACTATATTTTAATTTTACAAATTTAAAGTAAGTAAACATACAAATGTATACTTAACAGTCCTATAAATAATATAGATATTTATATGCATATATACATATACACAAATATATGGAAATGGAAAATAATGCATTTTGACTCATAAGGTATCCTTAAACTAGTCAATCCACAATAATGGAAGCATGATAATTATTTTGTCATTTTCAACATCTATCTCACTGTACAAAAAGATCCAAAGAGTACTGCATTTTTAAACATTTCAAGTGAACATTTCATTAAATGCTCTTTACTAAATATTACTAAATATCATTCTCATCTCAAAAACAAGCTGATTCCAATGTCACTAATGCTCAGTAGTACATGACTCAAACATCTATTTTGAGTTTATTACACAACTTCTAACTCATATCATTTGATAATTAGGAAACCGAATGCCCTGTTAACTTAAGATATTTATTAATTAAGCTTCTTAATAATTAGTAAATATATATACACACAGTGAAATAAAAGCATATATTCTGAAAAATAAACTAGACAATATCCTCTCAAGATTTTTATTTTTTGGGTATGGAAAAACAGATTTATTAAACATAGAATATCCCACTTTTAAAAGTAACACACAAAGAAATCTATGATAAAACCATGGATATCTTTCACTATTAAGTACAATAAAAATCTGGTAATAAAATATAATCATATCATTCCACTTTAAGATTATTTTGCCTTGCAGTCACATTATTTGACACTAAAATTATAAAATAATTTTCAGTTAAATAATTTGTAATGATTTACTATTATGTACAAAATAAACATGTGATTACTATTCATGTAAAGATTAAGATGTGTGACTTTATATGTATTATCTATTCAATTTTGAAAGTAAGTAACTGTGGTAAGTTGTAGGGATAAGGTTATTGTGTAATTCAAATGCTGATTTCTGTACCCCACATACCTGGTTATAATACTTGTTCTGAGAATCTATCTAATTATTATGTAAATACTACTCCCCAATTGTGCCCCGTTATGCCAATAAAGCAGTTTACACCCAATCACTGAGCAGAGGAGAGAATTGAACTGGATTTCCTGCCCTCCAGATGAGGATAAGTTAGAGGAGAAAGTAGGAGTATTAAGGGAGAGGCCAAGGAGAGGAGACATGATGAAAACCTCAGCTGAAGCAGGAAAGCCACAAAATGCAAGTATCTCTTAGATTTACAATTCAAGGGGAGGAGGATTAGCTCAGTGTGTTAAGAATAATCACTGCTCAGTTTTTGTGTTGTGAAGTCATTTAAGAAATAATATAATAAAGTATAAATTATTTGGGTGATAGGTTGAGAGAAACTGAGAAACAAACATAATTGAATGAAGTTACACTAACATTTTGGTGTACCAAATGTGGCATAACTGGTGAAAATCTGGCAAAAACTTTTGTGAAATCTAAACTCAAAAAGAGCAATTTCTTAGTTCTGTATCCTGAAGGAGAAAAACAAAGCTACCACAGTTTCTCAAGCTGGAAGCTAAAGATCCCCATGGAGCAGTTAGGCCCTCCAGCCAGCTATAGGAAATAAAAACAGAAAAAAATATCTCTCTTAACATAAGAAAGTTTCTCAAAGTCAGACTTTCCCTAACTAAATCAGGAAGCTAAATTCCTTTGAGAAAGGGCTTTTTCTGACTAGAAGATCCTTTGGAGAAGGCACAAAACCTCTATCTGGAAACAGGAGAGAGACTGAGCAGCTTCAAGCATCTGAACTGGTAAGGTATATAAGGTAAATTGGGTCTAAGAAAGTTCAGTCCTTAGGGAGACATTCTGACATTAAAGAACAAGATTATTTTTTGTGTTGAAAAAGATGAAGACACAGTGACACAGTGTTTCTGGATTCCATTTGAGTTTGTTTCTCTTTTGTATCACACTTTGTAAGATACACTGTATTTTAGAAAGTACTGTTGAATTAGATCAACATATAAAGTTGCAAAATGGAAGACAGAAAATATGTTATGTTGTGGAGGAGAATATACTCTTGTCTCAAGAGGAAACAAAAAGCTATGTGTTCTGTTCAAAATGATTAAAATAAGATTTGACAGGGGCAGACTTCCTGAATATCTAGGCTACAGACAGAAGAAAATAAATCTCATATTAGTAACTAAATGGCATAGCTGAAAGCTCTACAAAAAAACAAAAACAAACACCCAAACAAAAAAACAAATCACACCCAAAAGGAGTAGATGCCAATAAATAACCTGATAAAAATAAGGACTGAAATCAATAAAATATAAACAAACAACATTAGAAAAAAAAAAGAAAACATTAAAGAAACAAATCATCTTTTGAAATGATAGGTTTACACATAACATTTTAAAACATCTTTAAGTTTTGATAACTCTCCACAACTCTACCTTTGCTTTCTAATCACTATTTAAGCATCCCCATTATGTAATATCAATAGAGGAGCATTTTACATGGTTGAGCAAGTATTTCTGTAATAGGGTATAGACTGCTTAAGATATTCCTTAAGAAAGAGGTATACTTGCATTATAGAGCATTTCTACTTTAGCCTTTGGATGAATTTGCACAGGCTGCAAGGGTTCACATTTTTACCAGATAGAACAAAAGTTCTCCCTCCCCCATATCTTCACAAGCATTTGCCTTCATTTTCCCCTTGGTTATAGCCATTCTAAACGTCATGAGATGATATCACAGAGGAGTTTTAATGTATTCCCATGATCACTGAGGTTATTGGGCATTCTTTAATATATTTATTTGACACGTTATGGCCATTGATTTGTACATGTTGTACAATCCCTGCATTTCAAGAATGAAGGCAACTTTATCATGATGAATAATGGTGTTCTTGAGGTATTCAAGATACAATTATATGAATTTTACTGAGAATATTTTTGTGCCTAAATTTTATTTCTGAATTGATAAAAATTTTCCAGACCAATGTATCTTGATCTTTGTCCTCCTCTTCATCCTGGTTAATCTGGAAGAAACATAACTCATAACTCTCTTTGCTGTTGGACACAACATGTAACCAGTCTCAGAGATTGCTCTTCTCCTTCTTTTTTTTTTTTTTTGGTATTTTTTGGTGAGATTTTTCAAATACCTTTTGGAGAAAGGCACCTCAGAAGTGACAGTCACCTTGCTCTTGCTCCATTCAATGGTCACAACCCCTCCGCCAAGATTCCGGGCTTTCCTGTTGTTCACCTTAATTCTCTCCTGGAGGAACTGCTCAAAGTTGGCAGCATCTATGATTCCATGTTTCACAGAATGACTGCAATCAAGGGTGAACTTCTAAACTGCTTCTTTTTTTCTTTTTTCTTTTTTTTTTTTGCCCCCCTTTACCACAAGCTTTTTCATGGGCGCCATGGCCATAGAGGAGGTAGAAAAGGAGGGCAACTTACATCTATGTTCAAGAAGGATATTGGTCTGTAATTTCCTTTTTTTATTGTGTCTTTTATCTGATTTTGGTATCAGGGTAATACTGGCTTCCTAAAGTTAAGAAACATTCCTTCCTTTTATAATTTGCAGAACAATTTCAGAAGGAATGTTAGTTCTTTAATTCTTTGGGAGTGTACAATACTGAAGGGACAATATCTGAACCTGGGTTTTTCTGTATTTGGGAGATTTTAAAATTAGAGCTTCAAATTGATTAAATGTATCTCTTCTTATTTAATTTTGGATGTGTGTATATGTGTGTGTGTGTGTGTGTGTGTGTGTGTGTGTTGTTTCAATTTAGTGGCATATATATTATACCCTTGGTTTTTCTGTATTTGGGAGATTTTAAAATTAGAGCTTCAAATTGCTTAAATGTGTCTCTTCTTATTTAATTTTGGATGTGTGTATATGTGTGTGTGTGTGTGTGTGTGTGTGTTGTTTCAGTTTAGTGGCATATATATTATGCCCTTGGACTAATCTAATTTTCATTGTTTGTAGGAGGAACAAGGTCTGCCGTTGAGCAGAAACAAGGCCTGCTATTAAAAAGTGCATGTGTGCTTGGTCTTCCATATGCAACTGGCCTGAGAGACTTGCCTGGACATACCTCAACATGCCCAGCCTGAGATCTCCCTGGATCTGCCTGGAGATGGATGATGCCACACTGGATAATGAGACATGAGCCAATGAGGAAGAGTCGAAGCAGCCTGTAGTTTGGGAGCCAATGGAACACTGGGTGGAGGTTATAAAGGGAGCTCCTCTTTTTAAAATAAAGGATATGCTTTTGTCACTTACTGGATCCCCATAATCTGGGTCATTGGATTACGTGCCTGATCATCCCCAACCCCAAGAGCCCTGGGCATAGACCCCAGCAACATTGGGCCCCCAATGTGGTCTCTTTACCTGTATGGGTGTGGGTTTTCACTACATCTGAGTGAGGGTCTGTTGTTTCATAGCAACCTTTGTTTCTATGGGGCCCTCAATTTTTCATTGAACAGTTGTAGCCTCCTTGCTTGTCGATCTTCCATCCCCTGGACTCTTCCTCATCTGCAGCAGTAGCAAGCATGCCCCTTTTTGCAGTTCTCCTGTGAGTTGCCCCTTAATGTCATCTATGTTGTATGTTCTTTTCCCCTGCGAGAGGTAAGCACAGGGAGTCCTCTCCTTTCCCCTTTGTTGGTCTGTTAATTTGTCTGACCAGGGAGGGAATATTCTTGTTTCTTTGCTTGAATTCTGGGTATATGTCTTTGATTTTCCTTATATTGGGAGTAGTATGGATATTGTTGTGGTTTGGTATTGTTAAAACATGAGAGATTTGTTAAAGGATTTTGGAAATATTTGGAATGTCACTGCAGTGTGGAGTAGTTCTCTGAGTTACATAGTTATTATTATCTGAGATTTAAGTGAAATATTTGAGCAGGGTGGTGGTTGGACTGTTGCTGTTTGTCTCTCTAGGAAGACCGGCATACTTTCACTTTCGATTTGCCGGTATCTCCACATAAGGGCAACCCCCCCTCCCAGACAGAACCATCAATTGGCCCCCTGCCAACAGCCTTCCGAACAGCAGAGACAATGTGTGGCTATATGGCTATGGTGTAATGAGACACGGAAGTTCCCCACTAAACACAGGAGTCTCAGTTTGATACATGCCTTTCCTTTCTCTTTGTTTTGTCACTTTCCTTTGTTTGTGCATGTGTTCTAATCATGGGCAATCTCCTGTCTCATTGTAAGGAACCTCAAATTCAGGCTCTAAAGTCTCATTTGGTGACTTGAGGTCTTAAAGTTAAATGAGGAGATATTGAGGTGTTTTGGAATGAAGCTGCTGTCCTGGCCCAATGGGTCTCGCCTGAGAACATGTGGATGCTGACCTATGGATGTGGAATCTTTTCTTGGCTAGAAAGAGAGAAATACAATCAGGCATTACCGCTCCCATCCCTTTAGTCCCTAGCCTTCTAGATATCATTGGTAGTCTTAAATCTTCCTCTCCTAAGGAAGTGATTGCAGCTAATAATAACCAAGCCCAGGCCAGTATCAATCTGTCCATAACATCCCCTCCCCCTACTCTTGAAGCTGTGGAGGAAGCTGACAAGGAAGATGATGAAGAGGAGGGTGGCGCTGCTTCTGCTCCTGCCCCTATTAAACCACCCCTATCACCGGGGACCTTCACCCATTCCCCGCCAACTGCCAATACACCCCTGCAATATCCATGGCATGAACTACCTACCCATCCAGTGGAACTGCCTATCAACCCGGCTTCAGCACCCCCTTTTCATGCTCTGCCTGCCACTTTCCCATTGCTTCTTCCTATTACCCCTTTTCCCCCTCAAAGCTACAGGACCCTGGGGGAGGAACATTTCCAGTTAACATGGACACAGAGGATGCTAATCAGCCTTGTGTCTCCACCCCCTTGACTCACCTTGTGCTTATCAGAAAAGCTGCCAATGATTCGGTACCTGACTCTTCCAATTTTGAGCAAGTTCTACATCCACAGGGACTTCTCTCTTTTGCTTTTCTGTATCCTCCTTTCTCTCCT